>CAWVNO010000815.1:0-37000 GCA_963930645.1 Salticus scenicus
TAACCAGAATTAAAGAGCATCAAAATGATATCAAATATGATAAAACAACTACAGCCCTTACTAAAGTCAATAAGGAAAATAAAATAGATATTATATTTAATGAAACAAAAAAACTAGCTAATTACAATAACCCAGACTACGCTTTTTACCGCGAGACAATAGAGATAATGAGAGACATTTCTGCATGTAACGGGCACGAGTCGCGCGCCGATTTGGACGGAGTGTGGCGCCAAATTATGAAAAGCGGGACTGAGAGAAAGAAGCATGATGAGAGACCAGTTTCAACAAAAGACAACAGCCATGTAGCTATTGAAGAAGGGGCGGATCGCCCTGAAAGATCTATAGCGATTAACAGAGCATCATAAAAGGTACTTTTATTATAATTAATTAATTGTACATCTGTGTTATAAAATACATTGCACAAGTGCTAATTTTTTTAATTCTTGGTGGAAGTTTTTAAATTTTTGAGTGAATCTTCTTGTTTCCAATTTCATCTATTCAAAAAAAAAAAAAAATATATATATATAATTTATTAAAAAATCTAAAGAGAATATTTACATATGATTTCAATGAACTGTCAACAAAATAAAGTCTTGCCTTTTTTTCTGTTAAACAACAGATTTCAGCTTTATTTTGTGTAAATCATATCTGTGTGGATCCCCACTCCCAAAATAATATTTATCGATCAAATACTATGGGATGAAAACTTACCATATGACTTAGAAAAAAAATGGAGATCATGGTGTTCTGAACTTTCTGAATTAGAAAATTTTAGCATCGAACTTAAACTTTTTTCAATGGAAAATGTTAATGAAATATCGCTTCATGTTTTTGTTGATGCCAGTCCTAAAGCGTATGGAGCTGTAGCGTATTTTCGATATTTAACAACTGAAGGAAAAATTAACATAAGTTTTGTGATTTCAAAAAGTAAAGTTGCTCCTCTAAAAAGTTTAACTTTAGCCAGATTAGAATTAATGGCAGCACTTGTAGGTGCTCGTTTAGGAAATTACATTCAGAGCATTTTTCCAGCCATTACTCAAAAAATACGTTTCTGGAGTGACTCAAAAATTGTTCTTCACTGGTTGAAAAATTCCTCCAAAGTTTCGAAACCAACAGAGTGGCTCAAGTGCAATCACTTTCCCTTCCTGAATGCTGGAATTTTTGTAGTGGATCAGAGATCCCTGCAGATCTCACTACTAGAGGAAAATCAGCGAAAAATATTATTTCGAGTTCCTTGTGGTGGACGGGCCCTCCTTGGTTGTCTCAACCCGTTCACTTATGGCCTGATCCAATTTACATCCGCCAACCAGATGACAGTAATGTTGAACAATTAATTTCTAAAGAGCTACGAGGTGTAGCAGTAAATACTGTCTGTTCTACTAATCATTATTCTCTCTTAAAAATCCTAAAAGTAAATAAATACAGTAACCTTTCTTGACTTTAGCGCGTGACAGCTTGGGTAAAAAGGTTTGCCCACAATGTCAATCCTCGTCACGGCACCAAATGGCGGGGACCTATATGTGCTTCGGAACTTAACGAAGCCTTTAACTTTTGGATCAAGACAATTCAACATGAGCATTTTGGGAGTGAAATTCAGCAGCTTCTCTCCCAGGGTACTGTAAATAAAAACTCACGAATTTACAATTTGAATTGCGAACTTAACCAAAATAACTTTTTGTGTTTGAAAGGATGTTTGCAGTTTTCAAGTAATAATGAGCAGGCCAAACACCCCCCTGCTGCTTCCTAACAATGATAAATTTGTTGAATTACTTTTCTTTGATGCTCATATAAAAATGGGCCCATTTGGGTGTAGATGCTACTTTAACTCACCTAAGAGAACGATTCTGGATTCTTAAATGTAGACAGTTCGTAAAAAGAGTCCTAAAAATCTGTTTAATCTGTAGACGTTTTTTAGTGAAAGCTGGTAATCAGGTGGTAGCTCCTACCTCCTGACAGAATTCAGGAACATCCCCCTTTTGATGTTTCTGGTATAGACTTTGCTGGACCCTTTTTTACTATTGACTGTAAAAAATGTTATTTACTCATTTTTACCCGTGCAGTTAGTTACAAGAGCTGTACATGTGGAATTAGTTGTTGATATGAGTACAAATTCATTTTTATTAGGTGTAAGACGTTTTATTTCTCGTAGAGGTTTATGTTCAGTTATTAAATGTATATCCAGAACGAGATGGTAAAATTCATTCTCTTCTTATCAAAACCCCTAAAAGTAACATTAAGCGCTCAGTTCAACTTGTATATAATTTAGAAATTAATCCTTAATAATAAACTGAATAAGTAAAAATTGATATCTTATGTATAATGTTGATTATTATTTATTTATATATTGCTATTTGATTACTGAAAATTTTATTTAGATTGTTTGAATATTATTGTAAATTTCTGTTTAACATTATATTTTTCTTAATTTTAACTGATAGTAATTTAGATGTTCAAATTATTTTTGAATACGTGGATTTAATAATTGATTATGTTATGATTGTAAAATTTTTTGGAAATTGATGGTGAACTCATGCAAGTTCTGTGGGGAGTGTTATGGAATTCTCTCCACAAGGGGTCGCCGTGTGTCAAGACACGACGATACATGTACTTTTTTTAGTTAGTGTGTGGCAGGCATCTGGTATGTAATGGAAGGGTCTAAATAGGAGACCCTAAATATGTTTAATTGTAGTATATGTAAATAGTTGTAAATTACATGTAAATAAGTCATTAAATCTTAGTTAAGAAAGATGAATGTTATTTTGCACCGGATATATTTCTACCACTGAACTATCGGTCATATTAATACTGTGACGTATATTTTTCACTAATTTTATTCTTCTGCTATTTTTAAGGGTTCTGAAGACATTTATAAAATATTAGTAATTCAATTGGAGTAAACACTTTTTTTTTTTTTTTTTTGAGAAATTTTCAAAATAGGCTAGTTTCCTAACTTGAAACGATTATTGACTAATTTGACTTTTTGAAAATGTGTAATTATTCCACTTGAGAGTAATAATAGGTTTTTATAATGGTTAAAGTTGCAATTTCGGTAAATAAAATAAAAATAAAACAAATGTCATAAAAAACTAAGAAATTTTTATTTAAATTTATTTTTTATTTAAATATGCACCATTTTATTTCTTAAATAAAATAATATTTTTCGTGCATGAAACTTTTTCTGTGTCTTAATGAATGTAATTAAGCATATTTCAATGAAAATAATACCATATTTTATAAAATTTCTATGTGTGGCCTAAAATGCGTTAAAAATATCTATCCATTTTATTATTTGACTTATTTAATTATTATTATTATTTTTTTTAACTTCATTTTAGCCTGTAATTTCTACTGTCTCTTTATCTGATAGTTCTGAAACAGAATCAGCAGAAGAAACGAAACTTAGTAAGTATTATTGTACTCTAGTCTCTCTATATCAGTGGCAGTCTTATTCAGATCTCCTACTCAAATATTTCCTATTTTTTCTATATTTTCAAAATTTGGTGTATATTCTCTTATATTTTCAAGGAATATCCTATATTTCCAATATTTTTTTATTGATTAATAATGTGATTGGTTAGAATAATATGTATATATTAGGTTGAGTCAAAAGTTTTGTCCTTTTTTTATTTGCGTATCAATAAATATGTTACATTAAAGTTGTAATGTGAATGTCATATATATTTTGAAAGCTCATTTACTGCTGATCAAAATGGTGTATTTAATTGTTATGTTATTTTAATTTTCACAGATTTATAATTCTTTAAAAAAGATCAAGTATGCCAAAAAATCGTGAAAAAATCCACAGCCTAATCTTCCACTAGTTCAAACAAGGTCACAATGCAACTGAAGCAAGTCGTAACATCTGTGCAACATTTGGTAGAAAGTCTGTAAACGAAAGAACATGCATATGTTGGTATGCAAAGTTCTGTTCCGGGGATATGCACCGCGGCGATAAGAAACACTCTGGGCAACCATTGACAACTGATGAAAGAGCTTTACTTTGTGCGATTGAAGCCAATCCAACTGCAACCACCCGAAAATTAGGGCAAGGTTTTGGCACTTCTTAGTCAACTGTCAATCGACACCTTCACAAAATTGGCAAGAAGATTAGTCGTTGCCAAATGGTACCGCATGCACTCAACAAAATGCAAAAGAATCAATGAAAATCAGTCTGTCAATTGTTGCTGCGAGAATTTAGTCGAGATGGATGTCGTTGAATTCTTACCTGAGATGAGAAATGGGTACTATACGACAACAAAAAAACCGGATGTCAATGGCTAAACCCACATCAGCTTGGAGTTAGGACGGCTCAACCTGGGATGCATTCAAAAAACGCACTTTTGTGCGTTTTTTGGATGTCGACAGAAGTTGTGCATTGGGATCTTCTTCCTCAAAGACAAACAATGAACTCAGATGTCTATTGCACTCAACGGAACCATGTTCAACAGAAATTCGTCAAAAAAGGCTTTAATCCAGCTAGAGTTTTCTTCCAACAAGACAACGCAAGACCACATGTTTAAAAAAAGATGCGTGAGAAGCTGAATGAGTTGGGCTCTGAACTTCTCGAACACCCGCCATATAGCCCTGACATTGCCCCTATGCATTATCATTTATTCAGGTCGGTAGAGCGCTTTATGTGTGGACGAAGCTTCAACAACGAATACGACCTCTGACAAGACATTGTCGACTTCTTCGCTCAAAAACCAGCGGCTGGTTGTTGAAATTAATGGTGAATATGTTTATGGAAATATGTTATAATTTTTTAACATTTAATAAATGGTTAGAAACCGGACAAAATTTTTGACTGAACCTAATAATATATATTAGCAATTATTTAATAAAGTCTAAAATGATTGGATTTATATACATATCTATATATATAAAATCATTCTTCCTGACTGAGAGAGTGGGGGGAGGGGGTGATTCATCATCGCCCAGACCAAACCCTTAGACCTAGAAGCATGAAATTTTGTGACAATGTTCCTTCTATGACGTAGGCATCCACTAAGAAGCGATTTTACAAAATTCGCCCCCCAAGGGGGGGGGAGGGGGTCAAAGCGTGATTTCACAAAATCCTTCATATCTCAAACAAAAAAAGATATCCGTAAAATTTTTGCTTTAAAATATAGCTAATACAAATGTCTAAAAACCAATTTCTGGAATTTTCGAAATTCGGTCCCCAAGGGGGACGAGGGGGAGGGGGGGCAAAACGGGATTTCACATGCATAAAACGTGATTTCACATAATCCTATATATCTCAAACAAAAAAATAGATATACGTGAAATTTTTACTCTAAAATATAGCTAATGCAAATATCTAAAAACCAATTTCTGGAATTTTAGAAATTCAGCCAGCAGGGGGGGGGGGGCTATGGGGCAAAAACAAATAGAAATACAGTTCGGGCGTTCAAAATTGGTACAGATAGGTTTTAGAGGCCTGCAAGTCGAATGAGGATATTTTCGATTGTTTAAAGTTATTAGAAGGGGCAGAAAGGGGGGGGGGGCAAAAAATAAAAATAGTTAGATCGTTTAAAATTGGTACATAGAGGTTTTTGATACCTACAAATCGATTGCAGATATTTTCGAATTTGTAAAATTATTAGGAGGGGCGGGAAGGGGGGGCTATGGGGCAAAAACAAATAAAAATACAGTTAGGGCGTTCAAAATTGGTACAGATAGGTTTTAGAGGCCTGTAAGTCGAATGGGGATATTTTCGATTGTGTAAAATTATTAGGAAGGGGAGAGGGGGAGGGGGCAAAAAAATAAAAATAGTGTCAGATTGTTCAAAATTGGTACATAAAGGTTTTCGATACTTACAAATTGATTGCGGATATTTTTGAATTTGTAAAATTATTAGGAGAGGTGGGCGGGTAAGGGGGGTTATGGGGCAAAAACAAATAGAAATACAGTTAGGCCGTTCAAAATTGGTACAGATAGGTTTTAGAGACCAGCAAGTCGTATGGGGATATTTTCGAAAGTGTAAAGTTATTAGGAGGGGGCCAGGAAGAGGGGGGCGGAGGGGCAAAAAAAAATAAAATAGAGTTAGATCATTCAAAATTGGTACATAGAGGTTTTCGATACCTACAAATCGATTGTGGATATTTTCGAATTTTTAATATTATTAGAATAGATGGGAGGGGGGGGGGCGAAGGGGGAAAATAATAGAAATAAGAGTTAGACCATTTTGGGAATTTTTTCCGAAGGCAGTGAGAACCCGGTGCGACATTTTTCCTAATCAGATTTTGTTTCTGTTTTTTTTTCACGTGATAAAAATTAATGCAATTTTGAGAATTCAGTAATTATAGCGGTTCATTTAAAAATAGGGACCAGCGAAGCAGGCGTTACCTGCTAGTCCATATATATATATAATCGTTCTTCCTGACTGTCTGACTGAGTGAGGGGGTGATTCATCATCGCCCAGACCAAACCCCTGGACCTAGAAGCATGAAATTTTGTTACAATGTTCTTTCTATGATGTAGGCATCCACTAAGAAGTGATTTTACAAAATTCGCCCCCCCCCCCCATAAAAAACAGATATCCGTAAAATTTTTGCTTTAAAATATAGCTAATACAAATGTCTAAAAATCGATTTCTGGAATTTTAGAAATTCGGTCCCCAAGGGGGAGGGGGGGTACGTGATTTCACATAATCCTATATATCTCAAACAAAAAAACAGATATACGTGAAATTTTTGCTCGATAATATAGCTAATGAAAATATCTAAAAACAAATTTCTAGAATTTTAGAAATTCAGCCCCCAGGTGGGGCAGCAAGGGGGGGGGGGGGGGCTATGAGGCAAAAAACAAATAAAAATACAGTTAGGCCGTTCAAATTTGATACAGACAGGTTTTAAAGGCCTGCGAGTCGAATGGGGATATTTTCGAAAGTGTAAAGTTATTAGAAGGGAGGGGGGGGAGGGCAAAAAAATAAAAATAGTTAGATTGTTCAAAATTGGTATATAGAGGTTTTCAATACTTACAAATGATTGCGGATATTTTCCAATTTGTAAAATTATTAGGAGGAGCGGTAAGGGGGGTGCTATGAGCAAAACCAAATAGAAATACAGTTAGGCCATTCAAAATTGGTACAGATAGGTTTTAGAGGGCAGAAAGTCGAATGGGGATATTTTCGAAAGTGTAAAGCTATTAGGAGGGCCGGGACGAGGGGAGGCAGAGGGGCAAAAAAAAAATAAAATAGAGTTAGATCATTCAAAATTGGTACATAGAGGTTTTCAATACCTACCAAATCAATTGTGGATATTTTCGAATTTTTAAAATTATTGGGAGGGGCGGGAAGATGGGGGGTGAGCAGAGGGGCAAAAAATAAAGATAGAGATACATCGTTCAAAACTGGTGCATAGAGGTTTTTGATACTTTCAAATCGATTGCGGATATTTTTGAATTTGTAAAATTATTAGGATAGGCGGGAGGGGGAGGCGAAGGGGGAAAATAATAGAAATAAGAGTTAGAGCATTTTGGGAATTTTTTCCGAAGGCAGTGAGAACCCGGTGCGACATTTTTCCTAATCAGATTTTGTTTCTCTTTTTTTTCATGTGATAAAAATTAATGCAATTTTGAGAATTCAGTAATTATAGTGATTCATTTAAAAGTAGGGACCAGCGAAGCGGTCGTTGCCTGCTAGTGTGATATATAAGTCAGTTATAATTTTTTTCCCCCAATTATTTTTTACTTAGATGTAAAATGATAAATGATAATACTAAAAATATACAGTGAAATGCTGAAAATCTGGAATGATTGGAACTGAAGTAATTCTGGATTTTTGTCATTCATAAGAAAATATGTATTTGTCTAAATATTTGGATAATAGATAATTTCATGTTCATATATCATGATTTTGAAACTTTTTATTTACATCTTCATTTAAAAAAATAAAAAAGTAAAAATAAGTATATAAAATGAAAAATGTAACTTAAAAAACAAACACTTATTTATTGAAATATTTGTATGCTTATAATTACTATAAGTTACAATTTAAAAAAAAAAAAAAGAAAGAAAGAAACAGGACAAAGAGAGAGAGAAAAAAAAAGAACATGACAAAGAAAAGAAAAAGAATTTTTTTTTTTTCCTTTTTGTTTATGTGTCCTTTCATGTTTATAATTTTCAACCAGAAGTTTATCTTTGATTTTCAGAAGTTTATCTTATGAATTATTAAAATGTTCTTAATAGTCACTGCATGACAAAGAAAAGGGGAAAAAAAAATTCTAAAACGGGTCTATTATTTTCTTTTCTTTATGCATCTTTCTTATTTATAGTTTATCGTTGATTTTCAGAAGTTTATCTAATAAATTATTTAAATTTTCTCAATAGTTACTGCATCCAAGAAAACTTATAAACTTCCTTTGAAAAGCAAAGGCCAACCATTAAGAAAATTTCCTAAGAGTGAGTTTATTTTATTATTATTCACTATTTCTAAGCATTATTTTTTGTCTGTCACTTCTTTTTTTTTTTTAATAATTTTAATTGTACCATATAAGGGATAATTTCGAAATTTAGTATTATTTATTTATTTTATTTATTTATTTATTTATTTTTTTCAATGAAAAGCAGGGATCCAAATTAGCCTGGCATGGTCACAGACTGAAATACCTTATCCACTGTGTTTGGTGTTTCCTTTCCCTCTTCTGATACATTGACTTTATGTTAATTTTCTGATTAATTTTTATTAAGGTCATTTTCATATTTTAGTTTTCGTGCAATTTCATGCTGTTTCCAAAGCAAAAATCCTGGGTTATCTATACATATAAAAGAGTAAACTTTAAGGAGGGGGGGGGGGGAAATGATTTTCGGAGGTGCAGAAGTTATTTAATTGCGATAAAATTCATTGATTTTATAGTTTGAAAATTTAGTAAAAAATAAATTAATGCTATAATTTTCTTTTTATGGGTTTTGCTCAAAAGCATCTTTATTAAACTCTCCTAAAATATCAAAATGCAATTGTTTGTATTGCTATTTAAAAACATTACAATAAGTAATTTTGTATAGAAAAAGTATGTGATTTATAAAATTATATTTTTAATTATATATATATATATTTTTTTTTTTTTTTTCCAAACATAGTGTAGCTATAATTATGTTTTTTATTGCACTATTTTCATTGTGCATGAAATTCGATGTATAATTACTTTGTTCTTGATGTTATTTTTTCCATTTAATATTATGCAAGAAGTTATTGCATTATTGGATTATTCTTTTGGTGAAAATTGTCCAACAGGAGGAGTTGCCATCATTCCGTTTTTCTAAATTTTTAACTTGGCAGTATAGAACAAAATTTCATATAAATGCACATAAAGAGAATTATATTTCAATAACCATTATGAATTTAAAAAGAATTATTTTTATTTATAATAGGGATAGGCAAGTGGGAAAAAAGTTTTGTATATGTAGGAGCATCACTTTTCCAGAGGGGAGCAAATTCTCATCATGGGTATCTTTCAAAAGAGCTTGTCAATACCTTAAAAATGAATGGTTAAACTATCAATCCATGATAATTTAAAATAAAATTATCGATTTTTTTCATTTTTAATTTTAAAAAAAAAATGTTATTTTAAGAAGTTATATACAGAATAAAACTGACTTTCCTTGGATATTCAGTGTTACGCTATCTCTAGAATAAAAATTGTGCATTCCTCATGGAAGATAATTAAATAAAAAATGTAATAAATTAATTTTACTGAGTGAATTTGCATAGGAAAATATGGAGGCCACAATATACTAGTTATTATTATTATCGTTATTAAATAAGCATTTTGATTGACTTCAATACTTTTGTATTCAGTTCACTATTCATATTTTTATTTATATAGCTAAATCTGTTAAACATTAAAACTTGGCCAAAATCAGTTGTTGGAAAGCTTTAGGCAGATAAAGGGCTTTCAGAAGGGTGGGGGAGGCAACTTCTATATCGGACAATCCGTACCTCTGTGCTTGCA
The DNA here is from genome assembly GCA_963930645.1 of Salticus scenicus. Classification (NCBI taxonomy): domain Eukaryota; kingdom Metazoa; phylum Arthropoda; class Arachnida; order Araneae; family Salticidae; genus Salticus; species Salticus scenicus. Next base: position 9,951 of record CAWVNO010000815.1, read on the forward strand.
GTTTTTTGTGTAACATTTAATTTTTTGAGAAATCTGTTGAATAATACATTTCGTTTAATTCACTGTCATATAATATAAAGTTTACATTATTTTACCTATGATTTTACAGCAGGTCGCGGGTCAGAAACTGCGGGTTCGGATGGGTTGCGGGTCGAATTTTGTGGATCGGGTAATATAGCAAACAAAGCACACTTTCTCTGCAGTGTGCTTTTACTGGAGATGCTTGAATTGGATTCCCTGGTGTTGGTTGATTTGGATTATGCAACCTGACACCATTTCATGGTACATAGTCCAAATCAAGGAACAACAGAGTGGAAATTTTTCGTATAAAGGACCATCTGATTAAGTGACTAACAAACCTTGCTTAAAATGAATCTGAATAGATAAGTTTAGACACTTTATTTTACTAATATGGATTTATTGCTAGTTAATTGAAAATTAGCCAGTAGTGTATTTGTATAAGATAGCATTGTCTGTATTTTTTAAATCATCATTATACTTTTACAATTATATCTAAATACATTTTCTTTATAGTTTATGACAGCATTCAAAATGGTAACTTTAGTGCTCTTCAAAAACTACATATATTGTTATATGGAGCATCTGATAAGGTAACATAAGTTTTTTTTTTTTTTTATTATTTTTTTTAAGGTATACTTTTTAATACTTTTGTATTTTGGTGTGTTTTCTTGACCTCCACATTGACAATTCAGCCTAATGATAATTATCTGATAATCAGTGTTTCTTGAAGAATTTTTATTTTTACTTATCACTAGCCGCCTTCGGCGACCAGCCGGTTTGTGATCCTTGAGAAATCTGACTTCAAGAAACTCCCACTTGGTGGCGCCTTTTTTCCGTTTCAGGTCCCACAACAGCTTATTGACATATAGTGAAAGTAGCTTTATTGAAAAATTTAATTGCAGTAAATTTCCTCTCGGTAGTGCCTGCAGTGCCCTCTTCCTGTTTCAATATATGAAACAGCCTGTTCGCTCACCATGTTATGATCTTTCAAAATTCTGACTTTAGCTAAGTCCCGCTCAGTGGTGACTGCGGCACCTTATCCCTGTTTTAGAACTTACAACAGCTTCCTCGCTCATACTGCAACTAGCTTTGAAAATTTTAACTGTAGCAAATTTCTGCTCTGTGGCGACTAAAGCCGCTTTACATTTCATGATTTGAAACAGCCTGTTCACTCACCATGTAAAAGACCTTTGAAAATTCTGATCATGACAAATCCACAACCCAGTGGGGCCTATGGTCTCCCAATTTTCGCCCTATAAGTAATTTACTTATAATCAGAATTGGAGATATTGTTTGAGTAAAATATTTTTCCGTATAATTTTTACTTTCTTCTATATCTAATATTCAGAAAGTATTGGATTTGCAAAAAGTTTAGACCTCCATTTTTTGATGGATTTACATAATTTGGGATATCCAGAACACAAATTGATAGTTTTTAAAAAAATGTCTGTCTGTCTGTCTGTCTGTATCATGATTTTTGTGGACACTGTAGCTCACGAACCAATGAATGAACTTTAACCAAACTTGGTATTTAGTTGCACCCTGACATAAACTGGTACTTATTAGATTTGGGGAATAATCGCTCAACAGGTGGCACTGGGATCACATTTTTTGTAAACTTTTAACATGGCAGTATAAGACAAAATTTTGTATAAATGTGCATAATGAGAGTTATTTTAAACTCGTGATTGTAAAATTAATATGAATTATTGATAATAGTAGTAGTTAACTAGGAAAAAATTTTGTGCAAGTGGGGGGGGGGGGGGGGGGGGGGGCATCGGTTTACCCCTGGAGGTGGAGGGTAAAATTTTCAAGATAGGTATCTTTCGAAAGATCTCGTCAATACCTCTAAAAGGAACGGTTGTACTTTAAATCTGATATTAATTTAATTAAAGTTATCGATTTTTTTTTTTTTTTTTTTTTTTTTTTTTTTTTTTTTTTTTAAATATACAAAAAAAAAAAAAAAAAAATTGTTACTGAGTGAATTTGTAAAGGAAAATATAGAAGAAAGTCTTGTGGTGGCCACAACATACCAGTTCATATTTAAACTTAGTTTTATCATGCCATTAAATTATGGAGGCAGTTTATAATGTTTAATAGCATAATTAATTTAAAGTCGTTTAGTTTAAAATATATGAATATTTATAATTGAGTTTACAGCATAATATTAAATTTTTATATTTTAAGTATATAAACTTACCTTTTTAGCAGAATATAGTTTATTATAGGAGCTCTGAGTGAATTAACGTTTTGTAAATGAAATTTTACTCTTGTTTACTATTTCGTTTCAAGCCATGTTGTTTCTGGCATTCAATATGTCAAAACTTCATGTTTCGGCCGATAGGTGGCATAAGGTGATCGGTATCGTTTGCTACCTTAGCAACAGATCATATGCGTAGGCGTCTCCGAACAAATCGTAGCTGTTTGAAATATGTAGCTCTCTCAGTGATTACTTGTTTTATGTACAATCCACTTGGATGTATATATGGCAGTAAGAATTTGAAAGCGTTACTCCTTTTGCTTCGTCTTTTATTTTTATTTCGTTATGCTGGTAATAATATTTGAGGGTTAGCTTTTTAAGCTACATTATGCTTTATTTAGTTTCTTTAATTTATTCAATATGATTTAAGTTAATATTTAAGTTTGAATTATGTTTTGAGGACAATTTAGAGAGGATGTATTAGATTTTATAAAGCTATTTAATTTCTCCTCACAGAATATTGTCAATGACTTCGTTTATTTTAGAAGTTCAGTTTAACTTTCTTCAACTTTACCTCCAGGCATGTTTAAGATAATTTTGCAATCTCTGGCAATCCCATTTTCACGTAATTGATTTATTTTTCTTATTTAATTGTTGACTTATATTTTTCTTGTTAAGTTTAAATTGTTAATAAACTTATTTGGCTGAATATCACATAAGTGTGCATTTTGGATTTTTTTAAACTTTTTTCCTAAACTTTGTATTTTAATTTGAATTTTTTAAAATAAGTCCGTAAGTACATCTTAAATAAATTCTGAGTTTGACAGAGATCGATCATAATTTTTTAAAATTTTATTGAAATTTTTCAATAAAAATTTATAATTTTAATTATCTTATAAAATCAAAATTACCATTTAAATTTTTTTTTTTTTTTTTTTTTTTTTTTTTGTTCAGATTCATTAAAAAATACAAGACTTAGGCTTTTCTAAAAAGTTCTTCCCATTTTAAAAAATAAAATTAAATTAAAAAAACCCAAAATTAAAAAAAAAAAAAAAAAAAAAAAAAAAAAAATTTATAAACATAAATTACATCAATGGGAAATATCATAGACTGCATACCCAATGCAAAAAACCCAAAATTAAAAAAAAAAAAAAAAAAAAAAAAAATTGAAATAACATTGTTTGTCAATGAAATAGGACCATATAATATTAAAAATGAAACATATCAGAACAATAGAGAAAAGATTGTGAAGGGAAAAGAAAGAGCAATAATGAGAATATCAAACAATTTTATTGTATTAAAATCCTTGTAGTGACAAGTTTAATGATTAACTGAATTAAATTCAGTAAAAGCATTTTGAGCATTATTAAAATCTTCATCCTGAAGTTTAAAATATCTATTTGAAGCAGGTTCAGGAGAATTCCTAATTTTGCACAGAATATGTGGCACTTGAATTTCATGAACATCCTCTTTCTCAGGTCATGCAAACTTATTTTTTCTGCATCTTGCCATAAATGACACAAGTAAAATATTTTGAGTAACATTCTCAATGACACCTTAAAGGGGGCAAAAAAAAAAAAAAAAAAAAAATTAAAAGTTTGCTTTTTTAATTGTGTCTTAATATTAATGTCGTATGTAATTTTTTTATATTTACCTGGATACTGGAAAGTACTTTAAATATTTAAATATAAAGCTTATCCTACACCAACAAATCTTTTAACTCAAAATAAAAAAATATTTAAATCCAGGGCTTACATAATAGTAAATCTGCAACAAATGTCATTTTCGTGACGTCACAAAAATGACAGATCGTCAATAATTCGTTCTGTACTGAAAAACATGCTTTCACTAAGCCAATATCGTCACATCGCCTTCTTCTGGTCGTCATTCTATATTAAAATAAAACTTTGTTCTAAATTTTATAATAATATTTTTTTATTTTTTATGCATCTCGAAAATGACAAGCAATAAAAATACGCACAGCATGTAAACAATAAAAATAATGTTAACTCTTACCTGTTTTTAATTTTCTTGAGATTTATTTTCCTGACATATCGTCAATGTTGATTTCTGATCGCAAACTTTTAAAAAAGTGAATGGTGGCACCATCCCTTGATGATATATGAAGTTATTTTCACGTGTCACGAAAATGACGTCAAGACTTGCATACAAGCATTTTAATTACTCATGCATGAAAATTAACGTAATTAAAAAGAAAAAAAAAATTCCTTTGAAAACAAATAGTTTTTTTTACAAGAATTAACAATTATTATAATTATCATTTTATTTTTCTTAGTAAAAAACATACTTTGTATGTAAACATTTGGTCTTGGATACAGTCACGAAAATGACGATTTTAAGGTTTAAAATTTTCTAAAAAATACTGAAATTGCTATAAAATCACATTTTATGATTGGATACTTTTTTAAAAAGGTACTTCTAAAGAAATAAAATTTTACAATTTATTTGCTTAAAATCAATAATAAAGACCTGAAACACTAAAATGCACATTTATGTGATATTCAGCCATTTATTGTTCAAAAATTCGTTTTTAATTGAATTTGCACTTTACACAGCTTATTTAATTACATGAATGAATTTAATGACTGAGCTAACTATACTTTCTCGGTGCATTAGCACTGTGCATTAAATTTAAAATTTTGTCACAATTAGTTTTAGAAAGTGCCCTCTGGCGACATATATTTACAATATGTACTCTTCAATTTCAATTTAAATGACTTTTAAAATTATATTTTACCTATGAAATTATATTTATTAATTAGAAGCTTAGATACAAAGGTAATATAAGAATTGTTATAAAAAAAATTTGTCTGATTTTTTAGTGGTTTTTCTCTGAAACTTGCGTAACTATGGGCTAAATAATGTTAAAAATCCTTAATACGAAATGTGAGCGGAGTATCGTAATTCGAAAACCTTCATCATAACTAGAATTGAAGATATTGTAATAAAGGTGTTCTGGCTTTTCTGTGGTTTTCTCTTAAACTCCAGTACAGAATTTAATTGCTTATATCAATTTAAAAGTCTGCAATATTTCAAATGACGTGTTATAAGTAATTTAGTCATAATTAGAATTCTAGATATTGAGTTATTAAAATATCGAAGCGCTCTCTGGCAACAAAGATTTGCAACATATACTCTTCAATTCCAATTTAAATAACTTTTATAATGATAGATTACTTATGAAATTATGTTAATTAGAAGCTGTGATACAAAGGTAATGTAAACATTTTTATAAAAAGATCTGTGTCTGACTTAGCCATGGTTTTCTCTGAAACTTGCTTAATTCCGGGCTATATAACCTATAACGTTAAAAATCCGTAGTACGAAATGTGAGCGCAAATCGGTATTTGAAACTCTGCAAAATAGAAAAGAATAAAGGCATTTTGGGTTTTCTGTTTTCTTTGAAACCCCTGTTCCTTTTCTACATTTTTGTCCCCTCTTTCCATCCCTCCTAATAATTTTACGCTCGAAAATATCCGCAATCGATTTATCTTGCCTTAAAACCTAATAATACCAATTTTAAATGTTGTAACTTCTTTTTTCCCCCTTCCCCTCCCCCTCAAGCCATTCCTAATAATTCTACACTTTCAAAAATATTCACAATCGAATTATCAGGCATTAAAACGAAACACTACGAAATTTCAACGGCATATCTCAATTTAAAATACTGCAAAATATAAAAGAAAATCTTTCATTGCCTTTTGGTCATGTGAGTCGTGATAAATATAATTCCCAATAAAAATGTAATTTTTTTGTTTATTCACATATTTTCATGGAAATTGAACTGTAGCTTTATAATATACTATTTCGGCTGAATATTAATTTAAGTGTACATGAATGAAAATTTGAAGAAGTTTGAAAATTGCAATTTCCCCCTCCCACTATAAAATATGTGATATCTTACTTGGTTGCAATCATTTCCTTGTTTTAAAAATCTAATTGTTGTATTGATAAGCCGCTTGTACTCTTACATTTGGAAAAATCGCCCCTTTCATTTGGAACGAATTTGTAACGATAGGGCTAATATTTGTATTTTGTTTTCCACTTTTTCTGCTTTTAACTCTGTTAATATATCTATTTTTATGCAACCGCGGTGAATTCTCATTCATTGAGATTGCTTTTTTATTAGACATAGGCTGACATTTTAATTAATCTCCCGAACTAATTAAAATTTTGAAATTATTTTTTAACTATCCTCTCAGGAAGGCTTCTGAGCACCCGTATTGCAAATCTTATACTTCTTAGTTCAGTAGGGGCTGAACATATAGATGCTCAAACAGACAGATATCTTCTTTTATTATTATAGATTTTCTACAACCATAGAAATAATAAGTGCAGTGCATAAAGCAGGCCTCATAGTCCTCCTATATTTCCTATATTTTCTCAATTTGGCAGATATTCTCCTTTATCTTTACACCAACTCCTATATTTCCTATATTTTTTTTACGTCTACTGTTAGATGATATCGAGCTTGCAAAAATTTACTCTACAAAACATTCTCTGAAGATTTATGTACTAATTTCTTCTGTAATTAGAAGTGATAATTTCTTTTATCTGTCTTTCGATGAAATAACAACTGATTATGGAGAAAAGTACTAGATATACATATAAGATTTTGGAATGAACTGCGTAACCAAATTATTAGTAATTTCCTGTGTGCTTTTGAACTGGGACATTCTACAGCAGATATTTTGAAAAACAAGATATTTTTGACACTTGCACTTGATAAGTTACCACTTAATAAATTGTTATCTGTAAGCTCTGATGACCACCTTTTAACAAAAAATACTTTGAAGAAATTGACAGAGGACTAAATGATAGAGATTGTCTGCCTCTTATCAGAGTAGGTTCTTGTAACTTGCATATTGTGCACAATTTCTTGAAGAATACAATTACACAAACAGCAAGTCACTGGAATATGGAAGATTTTATGGATACCGTGTTTAAATTTCTTCTTAAATATTCGGCTTTCAATGAAGATTTCTGTAGTGTCCAAATCAAAGTTGGAAATAAGAAAGAAGAAATTATGAGATTTGTAAATAATAGGTGGCTGACACTAATACCAGTCATTACTAGAATTATCAACCAGTGGGAAGCATTAAATGATATTTCCTGAAATTTATACCAGAAAGTAAGATCAAGAGCCAATTGCAATCCCACTCATATCAATTCTCGAGAACTGTTCTTACTGATTCTACTACTTTGACACATTTATATTTTTAAACTAGTTGGCATAGGTGGACTCTACTCAGTTCCTCATCATATATATGTACTCATAAATTTCTAGTGTAGGACATATTATAACCATGTTAAGAGAAATGAATTTGACCAAACGTTTGACAGAATGAAATCCCCACCTAATAGGCTATCCACCGTTCACTTCGGTATATTTATCTTATTCTAATCTATTAATTTATTTTATTAAGTTCAATTTCATAGTTTAGTTTTCATGCTTCTATTTCCAATGCAACAATCCTTAAAATGTATATTTATATGGAAAATTTTCAATATCGCTATGTTGATAAAATGTGAAATTATGAATAACTTACGAGATTTTCCTATTAGAATATTTGTAGTCAATCCTGTTCAAACAAGTATCATGAATGTTATTTTGAAGTTGTCTGATATTTTATGATCCTCAAAATGGATGTCAATGCTCAATTTTGCCCTATTCTGCCATGTTAAGTAAATCGTAAATTGCAAATAACTTATGATTTTTTTAAATTGGAAAATTCATAGTCTATGATATTCATGCCAGTATCCTAAATATTATTTAAAAAGTGGTTTGACATCTTTACAATGAAAATATCCCTCAAGATTGACGTTTATGTGAAATTTTGCCCTATTCTGCCATGTTAAGAAATTCGTAAATTTCTAATATCTTTTGAAATTTTTATATTGAAAAATTCCTAGTCAATAATATTTATGCCAGTATCCTAAATAATATTTAAAAAGTGGTCTGACATCTTTATGATGAAAATATCCCTAAAAATTCAAATTTATGTGAAATTTTACCCTATTCTGCCATGTTAAGAAATTCGTAAATTCCAAATAACTTGCGAAATTTTCAAAATAGCATGTTTATAGTTAATGATGTTCATTCCAAATTCAAAACTGATATTTTAAAGCTGTCCTGACATTGTTACAGTAAAAATTTTCTACTTAATGGACGTTTAAGTGAAATTTGCCTTATTATCCCATGTTAAGAAAATCGTAAATTTATAATAACTTACGAAGTTTTTTAATTTGAATATTGCAAATGAATAGGGTTCTTGCCAGTGTCGAAAGTAATATTTTAAAACTGATCTGACTTTTCTGCAACTATTTGTTCTTGAGATACCATATACAGAAACTAATAAACACCCTACAGGCGGACACCATACAAATTTTGTTATTTTCGGATTCCTCACACCTAAAAACATTTTAAAAAGTTAAAAAAAAAAAAAAAAAAAAAAAATAATAATAATAATAAAAAAAACGGAGGTCAAAAATTTTATATATCGATTACCTAAGTTCCCCATACCTATAGTATGATGGGGAACTGAAATCAATTGATGAAAGCTTTGAAATTTTTTTTCTAATTAAGCTAGCAGAAGAACCGTTGGTTCATATTCTTCATGATGAACTTTGTAAGCTAATAAAAAGTCCTTTCATCAATTCCCAAATTTACGACAATACATTTTTGCTCTCATAAGACATGTTACTCACCAATATTACAAACTTGAAAAGCTTGGCTTAGAGGAATGGAGTAGTCATTTTTATTGGTATCTAATATTAATATAGATTAACAGGGATGTTTGTGTTCAGGGTTTACCCCTATTTCAGGGTGTTTACTCTAACCCATCTGTGTTTTCATATTTCCTACTAGCCGCCTTCGGCGACCAGCTGGTTCGTGATCCTTGAAAAATCCGACTTTATGAAACTCCCGCTCGGTGACGCCTGCGGCGCCTTTCTCCCGTTTCAGATCTTACAACAGCTTATTGACATATAATAAAAATAGCTTTATTGAAAAATTTAGTCGCAGTTAATTCCTGCTCGGTAGCCTGTGGCGCCCTCTTCCACTTTCAATATCTGAAACAGCCTGTTCGCTCACCATGGACTTTAGCAAAGTCCCGCTCGGTGGCGACTGCGGCGTCTTATCCACGTTTTAGAACATACAATACCTTCCTCGCTTATTATAATTTAAAATATTGAGATTCGAAAATATTACAGCACCATCTGGTGGTAGAAATTTCTTTAATCTACTGTTCAATTCTAAATGAACAAACCTTTCAAATGATGTATTGCTTATGAAAATATTTTAATTAGTAGCTGAGATACAAAAGAAAACCTAAACAGGAAACCTAAAAACGTGTAAATCGGGTAAAATCTCGAATTCCACTTTCGATAATATAAAAGAACTTTAAAATATCTTTCAAATGATGTATTAAAAATAATATAATCATAATTAGAATTTGAAATATTGAAATTTTAAAATATTTCAGCGCCATCTGGCGGTAGAAATTTCTGCAATCTACTGTTCAATTCCAAATCAATAAAGCTTTCTAATGATGTATTACTTATGAAATTATTTTAATTAGTAATTAATAAAAAAGCACCACAAAACTGGCATTGTAAAAATATTACTTACAAACTTTGAATAAACACCATAAAATGCAGTTACTCGCAACAATTGTTTCGGGTCGAAAAAACACACGACCCTTCATCAGGCGAATAAAGTAAGCACGAGTGCTGCAGTCAAAGCGGAAGTTTGTAAGTAATATTTTAATTAGTAGCTGAGATACAAAAGAAAACTGATTCGGAACACCTCAAAACGTGTAAATCTAGTGAAAACTTTCGATAATATAAAAGAACTTTAAAATATCTTTCGAATGATGTATTAAAAATAATTTAATCACAATTAGAAACTGAAATACGCTTATTAGAATAAAATTTAATTTGCAGTTAAAATGTAAATTTTTTAAAAAAATCGATGAAATTTGAACTGCAACTATCCCCTGTGCTGTAAATTGCGCACACAAAGTTTCAAAAAATTTAGAAGAAAATTGAAGCATTTTGAAATTTTTATTCCTAGTAGAAAAAGCAGGTGATCTCAAGTGGTAAAATATTTCCTTCGTTTGGGCGGATATCGAATTCTCTCTTCTCTGTCAAGGTCAGTTGCCATGGTAACCCACCCCATGAATCAAGATAGCAAGCAGTATTCAGTTCATTACGGAATGACGATGCCCGTTTTCAATGGTTTAATGCCTAAAATTAAAAAAATTATAACTCATTCAGTTTTTGAAATTGTCTTTCAATCTTTTGGGAATTGAATTGTTGAAGCGAGATCTATTTACAAAAAAAAAAAAAAAAAAAAAAAAAAAAAAATGATTTATCTCTAAACGCTTTTCAGTTATAAAATGTTTTGTGAAAAAATCGACGTTTCATAAAATATATAATATGGATCGCTTATCCTTATTTTGTAAAAATGTTTATATGGTTCGAAAGAGGATTAAATGTCCTTTCCAAATATACCAGTTGTTAAGAAATGGAACAGTTACTTGGTCGTACAGAGCGTTTCAAAAAAGACAATCGAGAAAAAGAGAAATTTTTGACCCTTTTTAAAACTGTTTTAAAAAAATAAAAAATCCGTCATTTTTTTTAAAAATTGTACCGTAAGAATTGGTAATAAATGCTCTTTCTCGTGGTACAGGTGTATTTTCGATATTTCCAACAGATCGGCAGCGATCGCTTTAGAAAAACCCGCAAAATTTTTCTCTCTCTGCTTTCTCTTTTGAGGAACACGCTGAATTCTACTTGAAGGGCGGATATTACGATCCGCTCGCTTTTTAATTAGACATTGGTTGATGTTTTAATTAATATCTCTGTAACTAATTAAAATTTTTAAATTCTGTTTTCACTATCAACTCGGGAAGGCTTCTGAGCACCCGTATGTCAAATTTTATACTTTTGTGTTCAGTAGGGGCTGAACGTATAGATGCACAGACAGAGAGACAGACATCTTCTTTTATTATTATAGATAAAGTAATTTTTTGCTTTCATTGGTTGTTCATTTGTTATCCAGGTGATATGTGAATGAAATGTAAAAGGATTGAGGGCTTCTGGCCTAAATAGTTTGAGTATTATTTGATATTTTGGGTTTTTTCTAGTTTGGGGCTCTAATTTTCAAGGTTTTTACTTCTGAGTCACAGTCACCCCTGGTATAAGAATGTCTTTCAAAATTGTTTAATAGATTTATTGACTTTAAATGTTTAATGAAATCTTGTTTATATGTATTAAAAATTTTAGATTTTTTGTGGGTAAACAGGGCCTGACTTTCAAAAATGGGGCTCAGGGTACTTACAACAGTATGCAATGTCTATCCCTTCCATAATAAAAATATAAAAATATTTACACTCCCCCCCCCCCCCCCCCCCCCAAAAAAAAAAAAAAAAAAAAAAAAAAATTCTTTGTTCTTTAATAATATTGACCAATTTGTCGATTTAAACCTTAAACGACTTAAACCTTGTCACTTAAGGTAATAGTCTCTCCTTTGGAGGCCCTTATCAAAGTGAATGCGCTGGCCCAAGCACTGAAATCCTTGATCTAAATCAGACTCTGCAGGTAAGCTAAGGAATTCCAATTAAAATTTTTTCATATTAGAGTTCAAATGATGGCTATTTTTCTGACTATGTATTTTTCTAAAATGTGTTAATATAACCAAGCATATGTTATTGTGTTTTTGAAATTATAGGATGTTTATTTAAAATTGAAGTTTTTAGGGCTGTAATTGGGGACACACATTATAGAATTGTGCGGATAATGATACCCAGTTTTGTTTGTGTATATGCGCTCCAAACTACTATCCTATATTTTGTTCAAAATTCTTATATATTTTTTCTTTTAAACTCGTATTTTTTTATTCCTTTGCTATAACCCCTGATAAATCAACTCCTACAAAAAATCTGTTGCATAGAAACACTTTTAAATCGTTGATTAAAGCATCATGAAAGATTTCATTAACTGAGTTTGTGAAACAAAATCACAGTTTATGTTCCTAAATTTTGTTTTAGGCAAAATAATACAATTTCCAGAATATGTAATTTTTTTTAAGGCTATTTTTCAAATTTTTTCAATATTAGAAGTCAAATTTCTACAATAAAGTTTTTATAACAAATTTATTTATTTATTTATTTTTTTAAATGTATTAATATTCTACATGGAATTAGTTTTAATTTGGTGTATAACTATCAATTATGCAATAAAAAAAATAATAAAAAAAAAAAAAACGAATATCTTGTTTTATGTTAAATGGCCGGTTACATACCTTAAAATCTGACTATAAGAGATTCAGAACGACCATCTGTATATATTTTCTTTGATTTGAAAGTGTATATTTTTTAATATGTATTGGGTTATTGGCTTTTTTGGTATCAAGATGCTCATGTGCAGCATTTTGTTTTATTGGTAATATAACTTTCCTTTTTTTTTTTTTTTTTTTTTTTACATACTGTTGTAAATGAAAACTATTTCAGCCAGAACATTTGAAGCCAAATATTTTATCCTTTGGAGGATTTCCTTTTACAGAAGGCTCTGATGAATGGAAACAAAAGCACTTCTTGCTATCTTTGTAAGTATTTTATTTACATAAATGTTAATCCACTTTATTATTATTATTCTTTCTTTTCTGATAGTGCTGTATTTTTGGGAAATTTTTGTCATACTGGGATATTAAGTATGACTATGCCTTAAAATTCCTAATTTTACTTAATTGTTAGTTTTCTGGTAATTTCCAGTGTATTAAATTCTAAATTTTCTTTTTTAGAAAAACATCAGTTTTCTAAAAATTCTGTGTATAAAAAGGTAGTTGTCTAGCCTGAAATTGAAATTGTTTTGCTGACTCTTCACAAAATTAATGTTTAAAAAATTGCCCTTTCACCAAATTTTGTTTTCATGTGCAACCATTTAACAAAAAGACTGATTTTCGAATGTTTGATTAGTTTTTTTTTTTTTTTTTTTTTTTTCATTAATTAAAATATGAAAATAATACACCTCCTAATAGCTATAAAATTAGCAATTTAAATATTAGCTATAATTTAATTATTGCCAAAAAAAAAATTATGAGTTCATTTTTTTTAACATAAAAATAAATACATTTGCTTAAACGTGAACAAAATTAAATTATGCGTCTCACAAAAATTGACGTCATTATCACTTTAAAAATTTTATACACATTGATAAAATACTGATGTAGTTCTATTGCCATGATTCAACAGAAAATTTAAAAACATGGTATATAAAAAGTTTTTTTTTTTGACTCAAAATCAACAGCTTAACAGAATCTAAACTTTTTATAAATTAAACATACTAAAATAGGCTATTATTTACATTTGCAATTTTTAAATGTCTCTGTTTCTTTTCAGAGTTTTTTCACAATGCACGGCCTGAGGGCACTCTCTGTGCAATATCCAACAATAATCTGCTAACATGTTAAGGGGACTCTCTACTTACCGTCTTGGAAAGCCAAAGCCAATGTTAATCTATGGGGAAATTTTGTCCCTTTATAATTCATTAACTAATACATATTTTTAAATTCTGTTTTCATGAAAATTCACATTTTAGATCTTCAAAATAAAATATATAAAATTCAAAAAATCAATTTTTAGAAAGCGATAGAGAAGTTTAACAGTTGGAAATTTTCTGAATGTGAAAACAGAACTTAAAAATATGTATTAGTTAATGAGTTATAAAAAGGCAAAATTCTCCATAGAATAACATTGACTTTGGCTTCCGGTGACGATGAGTAGAGAGTCCTCTTAACATTTCATTGGGCCTCATTCTTCCTTTCCATTTCTTTCGTGTCATGATCAAATCATTTTTTTTCTTTGCTCGCATCGTCTAGATTTTTTGGAAGAAAAAAAACAAAGATGGGATTAAAGGAAGTGGAATTTTAAGCTCATTTCTGACAAAAATGTCACAACTGTGTGCAGTGGAAGTTTTTGAAAATTTTTTCTTTAATCAGCATCCAAAAATATATTAGAAAAACACATCACCTTTAAGAAAAAAATTTCATTGCAGACCTATATTATTTCAGATATCAAGGATATTATACTACCTAAACCAAATGCATCCTCATGAAATTCTGTAACAACTTTTTGAAATAAGTCTTTAATTGTATTATTAAAAAAAATTATTTTTATTTATTTTTTTCCTTTTTTCCATTTTGACTTCTAGTCATTTTATGCCATTTTCAATTCCTGGTGAAAAGGAAGGGTGTTATAATTAAAAGCCTTTGTCTATCTGTGTGTGTATGACTGTGTTATGTTGTTGCCAAATAAAACTGATAGTTACTGATAAATAAAATTTTTCTCATTTTATTTATTTTCAATCATTGAATTAATAAGCATCATTTTCAGTAATGATTAAGGAAAGTCTGTTGGATATATATATGTTAACTAAATAAAATGTGATCATCTTACGCCAATTTTGAATTGATATTTTAAAATTTATGTGATGCTTTTCTTCTAACTCATGTTAGATAAGTTGTGTGGATTTTTAGATTTGATTTAAATTCACTTGAAAATTAGAAGTTTTATCGAAAGGTAATGTTTATCAATTCAAAGTCAGTCATGCGTTGATTTTTTATAATTTGCCAGCTAATACTCTTCCAACAGATAAACATTTAATTAGATAAACAATAACACAATGAAAATTTATAAAAAAAAAAAAAATAATAATACTTAATTAAATTTAAATGCCAGGTAATTTTATAATGATTGGTTTACATTTATATTTAATAAAAATATTTTTCATTATGCTTTTTAAACTGGATTTGTATCACAAAATATTTTTAAAGACAGTGTATGTGTTCATTATGAAACAAATATGATAATGGTGCACTTATTGAATGAACAATTTAGTTTCTCTTGGAATGCATTGGAAATATTGTGTTAAAAAAAAAAAAAAAAAAAAAAATTAGGATATAATGAGAGAGAAATATTCCTTAAATATTTTTATTTATTTATTTATTTATTTATTAATGCTGCTTTCTTTCTTTCTTTCTTTTTTTTTTTTCCTTTCCTTTTCTTTTTTTATTAAAAAACATTTAAAGTCAAACACTGCGTTAAAATAAAATATTTTAATGCATATGCTTAATCATATTTCATGCACTTTTGTTGTGCTTAATCCTTTTTCATACACTTAATTTTTTTAATTGTTTATTTAAAATTAAAAAGGTTATTTTTTTCAGATATTAAATAAGTAAAATGTGTGAAAATTGCTAAAATCAAATCTTAAGTAATGATTAAAACTGATAAAGTAATCTATATAAATTAATCAAAGAGTTTGTCGGTGTACCACTTCTATTTTTGAGTGGTCTAGATTTAACTACTTTAGTGATGAAAGTCGGCTTTTTTTTTTTTTTTCTTTTTTTAGTAAAACTGTTGAATTTTTTAAAAGATACTGCATAGATGTTATAACTTTTTAAAACTGCTCTAAAAACTGTTTATTTTTTGTAAGGACACTATAAACATCAAGTTATTAGATTTAAAGATATTACATTGTTAAGTTTCACTGCAATATCATTCAATTGCTTTTAACTCTATAACGACCGTGAACGTGTTGTTGTCATTGTTTGTCTTCTAAAAAACATATATTTAAAATGTGCTTGATTATAGATTTTAAGCTTGTTTCTTTAAGTATGAAAGATTGTATAATAGTCATGAGGTTCATCTTTAAATGCATAGTGAAAAATACATTGTTTTAGTATAATATAAAGAAGTTACAGTGAAAACAAAAATAACATTTTCTCCCTCAGACAGTGTGACTTTGAGTGTTAATGAAGGTTGGCTATTTTTTTTTTTTTTTTTTTTTTTTTTTTAAAGTAAAAATTGGTGAATTTTTTAAAAAGATACTGCATAGATATTATACTTTTTAAAAAGAGCTCTAAAAACTGTTCATTTTTTGTGAAGACACTATTATACATCAAGTTATTATATTTAAAGATAGTACATTGCAAAGTTTCACAACGCAATATCATTCAATCGCTTTTGATGAAGGTTGACCTTTTTTTTTTTTTTTTTTTAAGCAAAAACTGATGAAATTTTTTAAGATACTGCATAGTCGTTATACTTTTTTAAAAGAGCTCTAAAAACTGTTCATTTTCTGTGAGGACATTCATCAAGTTATTAGATTCAAAGCTATTATGTTGCAAAGTTTCACAACTCGATATCATTCGATTGCTTTTATCTTAAAATAAGATTCTAATATTATGCAAAAAACAGTCTAATATTAAAGAACAATGAATAACTTTTTAAAAATTATCAGTTTTGAAGTTCTAAGAGCTGCAATTTTTAAATTACAGCATACTTATTTCCCATACATAATCCATTACATTTGTAAACAATTGTTGATTCATTCTTGAGAATCATTCACATAAGATCATAGAGCATTGTTGCAAAACGGAAGAAATATTTGATTTAATTTAATTTGTAATATATTATTTTGACTTTTTGACCTTAAAAGAATTATGTTATAAAGCCCAAAATGTGATATAAAAAATTCTTTTGAAAATTCATTCAAATTTAGCGACGAGCGAAGCAGGCACAGCATGCTAGTGTAATCAAAGAATTAATTCCTAAAATTTCTTCTTGCTATCTCCTATTCTCTAAATTATGCATCCATCCTCCCTTATTTATGAATTAAAGTATTTTTGTAACTTTTTAATTTGCTATCACTGTAAAGTCATGTATTTGAAATTTATAGATGATAAATGTTTTTTCTTGATGCAATTAATGCTTTTTAGCTGTTTTAAAAAACTGAAATTTATTTTAGTGTTTTAACTGTAATTTTATTTTTTTTATTCAATTAAATGTTGTTTTATGGTAAAATCAGTACAATACGGATTTAAAAAAAAAAAAACCTGAGTGAAACTTTTAAGCAACTACCCCTGAATTCAGGGGTTTTTTGAAAATTTTGCTCTCTTTGAATTTCTTGTTGAATTATTTATTTTTAAAGAAAGTACTCATTTTAAATATTTACTATGCCCTATGATGTATTAAGAATTCTCAAAATATTACTTATTATAGGTAGCCATATGATATATCAATAATAAGTCTTCCTATCTGCATGCAAGCAGCAATTTTCAGGGTTTTTGCATGTTTGGTAGTTTTACCCCTAAAAAAAATCTGTGTTTATTTTTCTCCCAATTTCTTAGATTAGCTCAAAATAACTTACGAGAATATCTGAATCTATTATGCATCCCCTATGAAAATGATGACCAACCTACAATGATAAGTAAACTAATGAGATTTCTTGCTGCACCTTCTGAAGAAGCATTAGGTAAGAAAAGATCATTGTTTATTTACATACTGATTTTTAATTGTTTGTTTATAGCAGGCATGAAAATGTTTCACGGAAAAGTGGATTTTTACCTATTTGTGAAGTTTTTTTTTTTTTTTTTTTTGTTTGTCATTCTTTGGATTGACAGGGTTCGCAAAAGCTCTATTTTTCACATTTGACTTACTATAATTCCTCTCCCCCCCATCTCTCTCTCTCTCTCTCTTTTCTCTTCACATCTAGATGGAGATTGTAATCCAATCTTTATCAAATTTCGATTTTACCTTTCCAACTGCTGCTGGTATAAACATGATTTTCTTATCTATGAAATCATCTCAATGTCTTTTGAAAGAAAAAATAAATAAATCTAATTACTTTTACATTCTAACTGACTACCCACTTCATGTTTCATCATATTATGTGCAGAAATAAATAGAACAGATAAAATATCCCTTGCAAGGCACTGCGTCCTCAGAATCTGCTGACTCAGGATGAAAATAATTTTTTGTTTACAGTTTACATTAACTGAAACTCTGTGTTTAATTAGAATCAAAAGCTGAAAGGGGTGGAAGAAAGAAGGGGAAGGCTATGATTATGCTGTTTTAATTTTTATTCAAACAATATCAGGAATTTATTTATCTTAATGCTAAAAAATCTTCTAAAACGTTCTTAGGGTTTAAACTTTCGTTGGAACCTTTAAGAAGTGTGCTGTAACCCTGCCTGTCCCTTGAAATTCAGTGAGCACCCAAGATGCCCCTTAGCCATCTGACTGCTGTTGATGGATATATCCAGTCACTGAGCTGTTCTTTTTTCCACAATACATTTGGAATTCAAAATTATATACTTACAGAATTTTAGCTTTTTTTTTTCAAGTTTGAAAGTCGTAAATAGTAGTTAAAATGATTATAATCATGTCCACAGTAACATTTTTAATCTCAAGTTGGAATAAGCATTATGTTAGTAAATTAAAAAACTGGGCATTAAAAATAACATTACAATCTTCCCCATTTCAAAGGCAGGCAGAGGGTTAAAGAACAAAAAGCACCCTCTTTGTCCTTGAAAACATGCTCTTCTTCCCCCCAAAATGTATCCTCCTTCCTTAAAAATAGTGCTGTAATTGTTCTTCTGTTAGATACCCTGACAAATTTCTACATCCTCTAACAGTAAAAAAAAAAAAAAAAACACTAAAAATTATTTATAAACATATAAACAGCAAATTACAGTGACAGCAGTAATTGCTTAAGAACTGTGTTTATGAACATAAAGTTTTTGCATATTGATGTCCTTTTTTCATAATGTGAAATGTCCGTTTTGTAATAGTTGATAGAGGTCTGCACGGGCCGGAATTTCGAGGCCCGGCCCGTAAGAAAACTTTACTTACCCGGCCCGGCCCGTTATGAAGTCGAAAAATGCGGCCCGGCCCGGACAGAAAACGATAAAATCAGGCCCGACCCGGCCCGGCCCGATTCAAAAATATGTAAAATATCAAAAAAAAAAAAAAAAAAAAAAAAAATGCCTTTTTATAAAAAAGATTTTTAGTATGTGTTTTGCAGAGGTTTTATATAACCAAACAATAGTACGTTCTTACAAGACAATACAAGACAATTATATATAAACAGAAATTCATTTTTATAGACAAGGCACAAAGACAAACAGAAAGTGAAATCGAAAATATTAGCATTCATCAAACAATATAGGAAAGTATTTAAAATGGATAATACTACTGAAAATGTACTTTCAACCATTTTCTCTTATATACCATAATGTATCCGAATCTTTCATGTGCTCCGGTAAACAAAACTTTAATGTTAATCCAACCATATTCAATAGAAAAGTTGCTTTTGCCCCTGATAAAAATGATGCTACTTTCGTCCACTGGAGAAAAGGAAAAGGACACTTAAAGAAAAAGTAACAGCGGAAAGATTTTTATAACCTTTATATCAATTAAACTCAACAGATCATAAGAAACAAACCCTTATACACAGTAATGTATCTAATTTCTCTTGTTATGTGCATGTACGCAAACTATTAGTGACATGCATACTATTTTGAATAGGAAACCATCTAATATTACTTTAAATAAAATATATTAATTTCGAGGCATGCTAAAAATATTTGCTAAAAATCAGATTTCGGACAGACAAACTGATAGTCAATTAAATTGACGTTACAGACACTTTTTTAAAAACAAAATAGAACTTTATGTGACATACAAGCCTGTAAAATTACGTAAAATAAATGACTGAAGAAATATTTTATCATTTTCCTTTTTCGTTGATAACGAGGAAACCAGAAAAAGATTCGGGCCGGGAGAAAATTTCATTGAGGCCCGGCCTGGCCCGGAAAAAAATTCATTGAGGCCCGGCCCGGCCCGAATATACTGATATCTATCAATTGTCCTCGCACATAAAAATAGTTAATTTTATGAATATAAATGCTTATCCTTTATTATATAACTGTTAACTTACCTTTTATTTGAATTTAAAAGTTTTCTTTACTTAAACTCTGTCAGCCATCTTTTACTTACATCGCACCATTACTAACGATGTTTTGTTTACATTGTTGCCATTGCCAAACTTGCTCTGCATAATTTTCTTAATTTTTGCTGTTGCCACTTCTATTAAAATAGTTATGATAAATTGTATTTTTGACTTTGACTGTTGAGTGGCAATGGTAATGCATTGTTTATATGTAGATTTTTGACTTGGCAGTCAGTATAAAAAGATCGCGATGCGTGTGTTAAAGGGCAGTTATCGGCAGTGTTTAGCAATGGCCAGCTAGTCTTCATTTAGATATGAAGTGGTAGTTTATGAGTTGTGTAAGTAGCTTGATGGCCAAGTAACGATGTATGTGCTTATAGTAATGGCCAAGTAACGATGTATGTGCTTATAGTATCGTTCCTGCTAAGCTATTAATGCTCTTTGGCTATTGCATTTTTTTTTAAAGAAATGATGGCTGCCGTTGTTAAGTTGTTAATATTTTACACATGTTAAGTTTCTGTTTGTTAAATTGTTCCTTGTTAAAGGTTAAATTTTCCGTCGTTCATGGATGATGGAAGTTTTTGAATTGAATTGATAATTGACGTCCTTTTGAGGCGAGATCGTTACATTTGCTAGTTTAATGATGTTAAATTTGTTTAGCCGCTTTTTAAGTGGCGTTTGTTCAAGTTTGAAATTTTTTTTAAAAAAAAGTTAATTAAAAGTTAAATGAAAGTTCCTAAATTGAAGTGTATAGTGGATGAACGTAATTGTCTTCATTTCAACTTTGTGTTGTTTCGTCTTGTTTCACTTTCGCTGATCAACCCGGCGATCGCGGAAGTATATTCCTTCATCGTATTTTCCCGCTGATCAACCAGGCGATCGCGGAGGCTCTGCGACGTTTCTTGAAGTGTATTGTCATCTGCTTTTCATTGTGTTTATCAATATGCCTAGCTCAACACCTGTAAGAGGTAATCTTGTTCTTGTTATAAATTTGAAATCTTAATATATCATTATATCTTGTTGAATAAAGTTGTTTTTATTTGTTAAAACTTTGGTCTTTAATGTGTTATAATAGTTGAACACTGGTCGGGTTATTTCTATTGAAACCCTTAAAATTTAAATATTAATGTTTCCACTGTATTTAATCTGCTTAATAGAAATTATTTGAAACATGGACTTTTAGTTTATAATATTTGGTTATGGGCAGTTTTTTTTTTAGGGTGTCATTTTTTAAACTTGACCAGTTGTTCTTTTCTTGTTTTCTGTATAATTGATAATTAAGTAACTATTTAAAAAAAAAAAAAAAATGGCTTATAATATTGTACCTCAAATTACCAAGTTAAATGCAACTAACTATTCTGGTTGGAAGTGTGACATTAAATTTTTACTCATGGAAAAAAATGCTTACGATATCGTCATTGGTAACAAAACTAAGCCTAAAGTTAGTGAAACGGTATCTGAGGAGGCAGTGCAAGACTTTAAAAGAAGGCAGAATGCTGCTATGTCAATTTTGTACTTGAATATTGACACTGAATTTAAAAGTTTAATAAGTGAATGTACTGACCCCTCAGAAGCGTGGAAAATTTTAAAGGTTAACTTCCAGCCAGATAGTAGAAGTTATCATATGAAATTGTTTTCTGAAGTTATGACATGTTTTTTAGAACCTGGCGAGTCTATTGGTGTTTTTGCAGCTAGAATATCTAAAATTGTTGATCAGTTAAAATCCATTAATAAACCTATTGCAGACGAATATTTATGTTTTCAGGTTTTGAGATACCTACCTGATAAATTTGATCAGGTTGTTCAACAAATTCTTCGTTGGCCTGATAAGGACTTTAACTTTAAAAATATTATTGTTGAGTTATGTGCCGAGGAAACGCGCCTTCAACTTACAGAGGTTAATCCAGAAGAAATTTAGTGCCGCATTGAGGCACTTTCACAAAGTTCACTTTCAGCAATGAGGTACCTTCACAAATTCAACTTTCAGCAAAGAGGTACCTTCACAAAGTCAATTCTCAGCAACTATAACTGCACACTAAAACATTTTAGAAGCTTCACTGCATCGAACACAGAAAAATACTCTCAATTTGAATATTTACTGGAGACAATAATAAATATCTAAGTAAACACCTACTTATCTTACATATAAGAAACAACTTAATTCGCCCATATATATATTTATTTTTACAACTGTTTCATTTTATTTTTTAAATGTATTTTAAAATTAAAAAAAAAACTGCTTTACGTATTTTAGTTAATTGTTCTGAAGTATCATTAATTTTCACAAACTTACTTGATGTTTTCACAAATTATTTTATAAATTCACAAATGGGGTACCATTTTTAAAAAGCTGGATTAATCCCTGACTTAGAAATTTTGATAAAAGTAGAACGGAATGTTCTATTGAGGCCCAAAATGTAAAATTTAAACGCAGGCCTGTTTTTACTTGTTGGAGGTGCGGGAAAAAAGGCCATGTAATTAAAGATTGTAAAGTTAAGTTAAATAATGATCTAGCTGCAAAGGAAAAACCACTCAGAAGTAATTTTTCTAAGAGGGGTGGCTCCAGTCAACAGTCAAAACGTGATAAAACTCCTAAAGCTCAAAATTTTATTGTAGAAGCAAATTTAAGTAGTTTTGATAGAGAGGGAAGCTGGGCTTATGATACGGCGGCCTCTCATCACTTCTGCAAAGATAAATCTTTCTTTTGTAATTTTTCTGAAATTTCTGGTGATGAGTTACACGTGGCTGTTGATGGTGTCACTTTTCCCATTACTGGCAAGGGTGAGGTGGAGTTGAATTTTAATGGAACTGTTATTAAATTATGGAATGTTTTGTTCTCGCCGAACTTGCGGAAAAATCTTTTGAGTGGTTCTAGATTCGACCAGGGTGGTGCTAAATTTATTGGTGAGGCCGGCAAAATAAACGTGGTCGACAAGTATGGTGATTTCCTTTTCTCTGCTAAACTCCATGACGGGATTTATTATACATTTCCAAAAGTAATTAAAAATAAGCACAGTGTTAAATTGAATGGGGGGCAGAATTCTAATGAAAATCTAAATGATAATACTGAAATTTCAGCTTTTCCTGTAATAAAACCTGTTAATATAAAAGACTTTGATACCTGGCACCTTCGTTTTGATCATCTAAGCCCTGACTTAATTTTTAATACTATCCGTAATTCTGCTGTAAAAGGTCTGCCCAATTTAAAATCAGTCGATAATTTTTTTTGTGATCCCTGTCATGTGAGTAAGCAAAATCGTATTTCTTTTAAGCCTTTAAGTCATTCTTCCTCCAAAAAACCTTTAGATCGACTTTTTATGAATACTTGGGGTCCTATTAAAATTCCTGGTAAAAAAGGTGAACGTTTTTTCCTGTCAATAATAGATGATTTTTCTGGTAGATCATCCGTTTACCCTATCCAGGAAAAATCTATGTGTTTTGAGGTTTTTAAGAGACATATTTTGAGGGCCGAAAGGTTTTTGGGAACCAAGTTGAAGTCGATCAGAACTGACAATGGCAAAGAGTTTGATAATGATTCTTTTAAGGGTTTTTGTGGAGAAAATGGAATAAATCATGAGCTGACCAATTTTTACACGCCGGAAGAAAATGGAGTTTGTGAGCGGTTCAATCAAACAATCATGAACTGTGTTCGGGCTATGCTAAAATCCAGTGGCTTATCTGATGATTTCTGGCCTGAAGCTTGTTTACACTTTAATTATACGTGGAACCGGATTTGTCACGGTGGGAACTCTAAAACTCCATTTGAACTCTATTCAGGAAATAAACCTTCTGTTCGACATTTAAGACCATTCGGTACGTTGACATATGTGGGTGTTCCAAAGGTTAGACGTAAGCACAAGTTAGACTCCAAATCAAAACGTGGTGTCCTTGTGGGCTATGCCTTGCGTACCCGTGGTTACAGGGTCTGGTTAGAAGACGAGAGGAAGGTTGTGGAAACCATTAATGTTTCTTTTGTTGAAAGCGGTGATGTTCTACGCAGTGGAGCGGTGATGGGCGACTCTTCTTTTGAGTTGGTGCTTGTCCCAGAGGAACAACCACGGCCCGTTGACCGGTACCTTCTTCCTGGTCCGGAGCCTGGTACCTCTGGGGTCTTGCCCAGCGAGACTGAAGTTGTCGTCCCAGCCGTCTCTCCTGTTTCTCCTGCTCCTCAAGTTACTCCGCAGACTGCTTCTCCTAACTGGATGACCAATCCCGTATGGTACAGGAAGGTTGTGCCTCGACCTCAGGGAAAAAAGGTCGATATTTACTATTATCCTGATGGAGAGGGTAAAAGGTGTTGTCAAAGGTCACCTAGTGATGTCGAAAAGTTTTGTAATTTAAATAATATTGTTTTTAACCCTGCTGATTTTGATTTTTCCAAGTTTAATAAGTTTACTGGTGTTGTTAATCCTGGTGTTATACCTTCCGCGTCCAGCACGGCTAGTTGACTAGATGTGGTGGTCCCGAGAACGTATAAACAGGCTTTAAAATCTGCACAATCTGATGAATGGCATGGGGCTATGTTGGAAGAGTTAGAATGTATGGCCACGAGAGGTGTCTGGCATCTTGTGAGACTCCCTGAGAACAAGACTGCATTGGGAAACCGCTGGGTTTACACAGTAAAGCGTGACGAGTCTGGTAACATTGTCAGATACAAGGCCAGGTTGGTCGCGCAAGGTTTCAACCAGATCCAGGGCGAATCGTATGATGAGACCTTCTCGCCCGTTATAAACTTTTCTGTTGTTAGATTTTTTTTCTCTCTTTTAGTCTCATGTTATGGTTGGTTTAATGTACAGTGCGATGTTAAGTGTGCCTATCTGTATGCTCCCTTAAAGGATGAGATTTACATGAGGCAACCGGTTGGCTTTACTGAAAAAGGTAAAGAAGACTGGGTCTGTAAGCTGGATAGAGCACTGTACGGATTACACCAGTCAGGCAGATTATGGTTTTATGAATTAAATAAAGTATTGTTGGAACTTGGTTTTAATAAATTTGAAAATTGTAACTGTGCATATTCATATTATGATTTCTCTGTTTTATTGGTTTATGTTGACGACATCGTTGTTTTTGCCAGGACTGAATCTCAAGCTAATGACATTTTAAGTTTGTTGAAATCAAAGTTTGATTTGAAAATTTTGGGTATCACACGCAAGTTGTTAGGTGTGGAGTTTGCGTATACAGATACAGGAGTTTTGATCCACCAAAATCAATATATTGACGAAGTCAGTAAGAGGTTTCAAAATCACCGTGTACCTATCTCCTCCATACCTATTGTTAAAGGTATCAAATTTTCAAAAAGTGATTGTCCGGTTATTCAAGAAGACATCGATGAAGCTTCTCATTTACCTTACAGAAATCTCTTAGGTTGTATTTCTTTCATTTCAAACCGTACTAGACCCGATATCGCATATGCCACTAACATTTTCTCACAGTTCCAACAAAATCCAGGTATTAAACATTGGCAGGGTTTACTTAAACTTCTTGGATATATAAAATTCACCAGTCAATATAAGCTCCATCTTAAATGCACACAGGTTAAACTAATTTCTTATTCTGATGCCGACTTCGCCGCTAATAGAGACGACTATGTTTCTATGGGTGGCCAGTTAATTCTTTTGGATAGTGCTGCTGTTTCTTGGCGTACTAATAAACAGAAAGGGATTACCATATCAACGATGGAGTCAGAATTTGTTTCTATGTGTGATTGTGTTCGTGAGCAGGACTGGTTTTATAATATTTTATGTGAATGTTCTAATTTAAATCTGATAGAAAATAATTTTGAAATACCTACCCTATATGCTGATAATCAGGCTGCAATACGTTTTACAAAGTCCAGGATTGAGAGTTTCCACACGCGTCATGTTAATATTAAACTACTTTTTATAAGGGATTGGTTTGATGAGGGCAAATTCCATATTGAATATATTTCCTCTAAATTAAATCTTGCCGACCAGTTTACGAAGCCGTTGACAAAAAGTGATTTGTTAAAATTTATAAAAGTGATCTTTATATAAATCTTTTGTGTTTGAATAAATTTCTTCGCTCTGTAGATGCTTTTCATAATTTTTTTTTATTATGTTATCATGGTGTGAATGTGTGTGTGAAATCGTGAGGCGCCTTGCGTATTTGTTCATTATGTATATATATTCATTTTTTCATAATTTTTCATATATTGTATATATATTCATCTCTTGTATATAAAATTGAATTGCATAATATAACTGTATATAATATTGTATATGATGTATATTTTCATATCGCCTTTTCCTTTAGCATGTCTGCAGGGTGAGGAGTTGTATTTCATCACTTGAAAATCTAAGTTTTTGTCAATGGTAATCTTCATGGTAATTAGTTTATTATATCACTTGTGACACTTCCTATGGACTGTGGGGAATCTCATGATGGTATTTTGTTAATTAAATTTTTTTATGTATGCTGCGGTGGGGGGCATTGATATCTATCAATTGTCCTCGCACATAAAAATAGTTAATTTTATGAATATAAATGCTTATCCTTTATTATATAACTGTTAACTTACCTTTTATTTGAATTTAAAAGTTTTCTTTACTTAAACTCTGTCAGCCATCTTTTACTTACATCGCGCCATTACTAACGATGTTTTGTTTACATTGTTGCCGTTGCCAAACTTGCTCTGCATAATTTTCTTAATTTTTGCTGTTGCCACTTCTATTAAAATAGTTATGATAAATTGTATTTTTGACTTTGACTGTTGAGTGGCAATGGTAATGCATTGTTTATATGTAGATTTTTGACTTGGCAGTCAGTATAAAAAGATTGCGATGCGTGTGTTAAAGGGCAGTTATCGGCAGTGTTTAGCAATGGCCAGCTAGTCTTCATTTAGATATGAAGTGGTAGTTTATGAGTTGTGTAACTAGCTTGATGGCCAAGTAACGATGTATGTGCTTATAGTAATGGCCAAGTAACGATGTATGTGCTTATAGTATCGTTCCTGCTAAGCTATTAATGCTCTTTGGCTATTGCATTTTTTTTTT
>CAWVNO010000816.1:0-23186 GCA_963930645.1 Salticus scenicus
AAAAATTTTGAGAGCGGAGGACGGCTGCCGAAAGTCCGCGTAAAAACGCCCCCGGGCCTAAAGTTTCACCGTGCAAAATCTCCGGTGATGTTATTATGAAACTAGAATATATTCCGCAGATTCTGAAAGTTATTGCGATAGTTAGACTCTTTTAGTTGCTTGGGAATCGTCGTTTGAAGATGGGCATGTGAAACTGCGAAAAAAATTTTGAGAGCGGAGGACGGCTGCCGAAAGTCCGCGTAAAAACGCCCCCCGGGCCTAAAGTTTCACCGTGCAAAATCTCCGGTGATGTTATTATGAAACTAGAATATATTCCGCAGATTCTGAAAGTTATTGCGATAGTTAGACTCTTTTAGTTGCTTGGGAATCGTCGTTTAAAAGATGGGCATGTGAAACTGCGAAAAAAATTTTGAGAGCGCAGGACGGCTGCCGAAAGTCCGCGTAAAAACGCCCCCCGGGCCTAAAGTTTCACCGTGCAAAATCTCCGGTGATGTTATTATGAAACTAGAATATATTCCGCAGATTCTGAAAGTTATTGCGATAGTTAGACTCTTTTAGTTGCTTGAATCGTCGTTTGAAGATGGGCATGTGAAACTGCGAAAAAAATTTTGAGAGCGGAGGACGGCTGCCGAAAGTCCGCGTAAAAACGCCCCCCGGGCCTAAAGTTTCACCGTGCAAAATCTCCGGTGATGTTATTATGAAACTAGAATATATTCCGCAGATTCTGAAAGTTATTGCGATAGTTAGACTCTTTTAGTTGCTTGGGAATCGTCGTTTGAAGATGGGCATGTGAAACTGCGAAAAAAATTTTGAGAGCGGAGGACGGCTGCCGAAAGTCCGCGTAAAAACGCCCCCCGGGCCTAAAGTTTCACCGTGCAAAATCTCCGGTGATGTTATTATGAAACTAGAATATATTCCGCAGATTCTGAAAGTTATTGCGATAGTTAGACTCTTTTAGTTGCTTGGGAATCGTCGTTTGAAGATGGGCATGTGAAACTGCGAAAAAAATTTTGAGACGGCTGCCGAAAGTCCGCGTAAAAACGCCCCCGGGCCTAAAGTTTCACCGTGCAAAATCTCCGGTGATGTTATTATGAAACTAGAATATATTCCGCAGATTCTGAAAGTTATTGCGATAGTTAGACTCTTTTAGTTGCTTGGGAATCGTCGTTTGAAGATGGGCATGTGAAACTGCGAAAAAAATTTTGAGAGCGGAGGACGGCTGCCGAAAGTCCGCGTAAAAACGCCCCCCGGGCCTAAAGTTTCACCGTGCAAAATCTCCGGTGATGTTATTATGAAACTAGAATATATTCCGCAGATTCTGAAAGTTATTGCGATAGTTAGACTCTTTTAGTTGCTTGGGAATCGTCGTTTGAAGATGGGCATGTGAAACTGCGAAAAAAATTTTGAGAGCGGAGGACGGCTGCCGAAAGTCCGCGTAAAAACGCCCCCCGGGCCTAAAGTTTCACCGTGCAAAATCTCCGGTGATGTTATTATGAAACTAGAATATATTCCGCAGATCTGAAAGTTATTGCGATAGTTAGACTCTTTTAGTTGCTTGGGAATCGTCGTTTGAAGATGGGCATGTGAAACTGCGAAAAAAATTTTGAGAGCGGAGGACGGCTGCCGAAAGTCCGCGTAAAAACGCCCCCCGGCCTAAAGTTTCACCGTGCAAAATCTCCGGTGATGTTATTATGAAACTAGAATATATTCCGCAGATTCTGAAAGTTATTGCGATAGTTAGACTCTTTTAGTTGCTTGGGAATCGTCGTTTGAAGATGGGCATGTGAAACTGCGAAAAAAATTTTGAGAGCGGAGGACGGCTGCCGAAAGTCCGCGTAAAAACGCCCCCCGGGCCTAAAGTTTCACCGTGCAAAATCTCCGGTGATGTTATTATGAAACTAGAATATATTCCGCAGATTCTGAAAGTTATTGCGATAGTTAGACTCTTTTAGTTGCTTGGGAATCGTCGTTTGAAGATGGGCATGTGAAACTGCGAAAAAAATTTTGAGAGCGGAGGACGGCTGCCGAAAGTCCGCGTAAAAACGCCCCCCGGGCCTAAAGTTTCACCGTGCAAAATCTCCGGTGATGTTATTATGAAACTAGAATATATTCCGCAGATTCTGAAAGTTATTGCGATAGTTAGACTCTTTTAGTTGCTTGGGAATCGTCGTTTGAAGATGGGCATGTGAAACTGCGAAAAAATTTTGAGAGCGGAGGACGGCTGCCGAAAGTCCGCGTAAAAACGCCCCCCGGGCCTAAAGTTTCACCGTGCAAAATCTCCGGTGATGTTATTATGAAACTAGAATATATTCCGCAGATTCTGAAAGTTATTGCGATAGTTAGACTCTTTTAGTTGCTTGGGAATCGTCGTTTGAAGATGGGCATGTGAAACTGCGAAAAAAATTTTGAGAGCGGAGGACGGCTGCCGAAAGTCCGCGTAAAAACGCCCCCCGGGCCTAAAGTTTCACCGTGCAAAATCTCCGGTGATGTTATTATGAAACTAGAATATATTCCGCAGATTCTGAAAGTTATTGCGATAGTTAGACTCTTTTAGTTGCTTGGGAATCGTCGTTTGAAGATGGGCATGTGAAACTGCGAAAAAAATTTTGAGAGCGGAGGACGGCTGCCGAAAGTCCGCGTAAAAACGCCCCCCGGGCCTAAAGTTTCACCGTGCAAAATCTCCGGTGATGTTATTATGAAACTAGAATATATTCCGCAGATTCTGAAAGTTATTGCGATAGTTAGACTCTTTTAGTTGCTTGGGAATCGTCGTTTGAAGATGGGCATGTGAAACTGCGAAAAAAATTTTGAGAGCGGAGGACGGCTGCCGAAAGTCCGCGTAAAAACGCCCCCCGGGCCTAAAGTTTCACCGTGCAAAATCTCCGGTGATGTTATTATGAAACTAGAATATATTCCGCAGATTCTGAAAGTTATTGCGATAGTTAGACTCTTTTAGTTGCTTGGGAATCGTCGTTTGAAGATGGGCATGTGAAACTGCGAAAAAAATTTTGAGAGCGGAGGACGGCTGCCGAAAGTCCGCGTAAAAACGCCCCCCGGCCTAAAGTTTCACCGTGCAAAATCTCCGGTGATGTTATTATGAAACTAGAATATATTCCGCAGATTCTGAAAGTTATTGCGATAGTTAGACTCTTTTAGTTGCTTGGGAATCGTCGTTTGAAGATGGGCATGTGAAACTGCGAAAAAAATTTTGAGAGCGGAGGACGGCTGCCGAAAGTCCGCGTAAAAACGCCCCCCGGGCCTAAAGTTTCACCGTGCAAAATCTCCGGTGATGTTATTATGAAACTAGAATATATTCCGCAGATTCTGAAAGTTATTGCGATAGTTAGACTCTTTTAGTTGCTTGGGAATCGTCGTTTGAAGATGGGCATGTGAAACTGCGAAAAAAATTTTGAGAGCGGAGGACGGCTGCCGAAAGTCCGCGTAAAAACGCCCCCCGGGCCTAAAGTTTCACCGTGCAAAATCTCCGGTGATGTTATTATGAAACTAGAATATATTCCGCAGATTCTGAAAGTTATTGCGATAGTTAGACTCTTTTAGTTGCTTGGGAATCGTCGTTTGAAGATGGGCATGTGAAACTGCGAAAAAAATTTTGAGAGCGGAGGACGGCTGCCGAAAGTCCGCGTAAAAACGCCCCCCGGGCCTAAAGTTTCACCGTGCAAAATCTCCGGTGATGTTATTATGAAACTAGAATATATTCCGCAGATTCTGAAAGTTATTGCGATAGTTAGACTCTTTTAGTTGCTTGGGAATCGTCGTTTAAAGATGGGCATGTGAAACTGCGAAAAAAATTTTGAGAGCGCAGGACGGCTGCCGAAAGTCCGCGTAAAAACGCCCCCCGGGCCTAAAGTTTCACCGTGCAAAATCTCCGGTGATGTTATTATGAAACTAGAATATATTCCGCAGATTCTGAAAGTTATTGCGATAGTTAGACTCTTTTAGTTGCTTGGGAATCGTCGTTTGAAGATGGGCATGTGAAACTGCGAAAAAAATTTTGAGAGCGGAGGACGGCTGCCGAAAGTCCGCGTAAAAACGCCCCCCGGGCCTAAAGTTTCACCGTGCAAAATCTCCGGTGATGTTATTATGAAACTAGAATATATTCCGCAGATTCTGAAAGTTATTGCGATAGTTAGACTCTTTTAGTTGCTTGGGAATCGTCGGTTGAAGATGGGCATGTGAAACTGCGAAAAAAATTTTGAGAGCGGAGGACGGCTGCCGAAAGTCCGCGTAAAAACGCCCCCCGGGCCTAAAGTTTCACCGTGCAAAATCTCCGGTGATGTTATTATGAAACTAGAATATATTCCGCAGATTCTGAAAGTTATTGCGATAGTTAGACTCTTTTAGTTGCTTGGGAATCGTCGTTTGAAGATGGGCATGTGAAACTGCGAAAAAAATTTTGAGAGCGGAGGACGGCTGCCGAAAGTCCGCGTAAAAACGCCCCCCGGGCCTAAAGTTTCACCGTGCAAAATCTCCGGTGATGTTATTATGAAACTAGAATATATTCCGCAGATTCTGAAAGTTATTGCGATAGTTAGACTCTTTTAGTTGCTTGGGAATCGTCGTTTGAAGATGGGCATGTGAAACTGCGAAAAAAATTTTGAGAGCGGAGGACGGCTGCCGAAAGTCCGCGTAAAAACGCCCCCCGGGCCTAAAGTTTCACCGTGCAAAATCTCCGGTGATGTTATTATGAAACTAGAATATATTCCGCAGATTCTGAAAGTTATTGCGATAGTTAGACTCTTTTAGTTGCTTGGGAATCGTCGTTTGAAGATGGGCATGTGAAACTGCGAAAAAAATTTTGAGAGCGGAGGACGGCTGCCGAAAGTCCGCGTAAAAACGCCCCCCGGGCCTAAAGTTTCACCGTGCAAAATCTCCGGTGATGTTATTATGAAACTAGAATATATTCCGCAGATTCTGAAAGTTATTGCGATAGTTAGACTCTTTTAGTTGCTTGGGAATCGTCGTTTGAAGATGGGCATGTGAAACTGCGAAAAAAATTTTGAGAGCGGAGGACGGCTGCCGAAAGTCCGCGTAAAAACGCCCCCCGGGCCTAAAGTTTCACCGTGCAAAATCTCCGGTGATGTTATTATGAAACTAGAATATATTCCGCAGATTCTGAAAGTTATTGCGATAGTTAGACTCTTTTAGTTGCTTGGGAATCGTCGTTTGAAGATGGGCATGTGAAACTGCGAAAAAAATTTTGAGAGCGGAGGACGGCTGCCGAAAGTCCGCGTAAAAACGCCCCCCGGGCCTAAAGTTTCACCGTGCAAAATCTCCGGTGATGTTATTATGAAACTAGAATATATTCCGCAGATTCTGAAAGTTATTGCGATAGTTAGACTCTTTTAGTTGCTTGGGAATCGTCGTTTGAAGATGGGCATGTGAAACTGCGAAAAAAATTTTGAGAGCGGAGGACGGCTGCCGAAAGTCCGCGTAAAAACGCCCCCCGGGCCTAAAGTTTCACCGTGCAAAATCTCCGGTGATGTTATTATGAAACTAGAATATATTCCGCAGATTCTGAAAGTTATTGCGATAGTTAGACTCTTTTAGTTGCTTGGGAATCGTCGTTTGAAGATGGGCATGTGAAACTGCGAAAAAAATTTTGAGAGCGGAGGACGGCTGCCGAAAGTCCGCGTAAAAACGCCCCCCGGGCCTAAAGTTTCACCGTGCAAAATCTCCGGTGATGTTATTATGAAACTAGAATATATTCCGCAGATTCTGAAAGTTATTGCGATAGTTAGACTCTTTTAGTTGCTTGGGAATCGTCGTTTGAAGATGGGCATGTGAAACTGCGAAAAAAATTTTGAGAGCGGAGGACGGCTGCCGAAAGTCCGCGTAAAAACGCCCCCCGGGCCTAAAGTTTCACCGTGCAAAATCTCCGGTGATGTTATTATGAAACTAGAATATATTCCGCAGATTCTGAAAGTTATTGCGATAGTTAGACTCTTTTAGTTGCTTGGGAATCGTCGTTTGAAGATGGGCATGTGAAACTGCGAAAAAAATTTTGAGAGCGGAGGACGGCTGCCGAAAGTCCGCGTAAAAACGCCCCCCGGGCCTAAAGTTTCACCGTGCAAAATCTCCGGTGATGTTATTATGAAACTAGAATATATTCCGCAGATTCTGAAAGTTATTGCGATAGTTAGACTCTTTTAGTTGCTTGGGAATCGTCGTTTGAAGATGGGCATGTGAAACTGCGAAAAAAATTTTGAGAGCGGAGGACGGCTGCCGAAAGTCCGCGTAAAAACGCCCCCCGGGCCTAAAGTTTCACCGTGCAAAATCTCCGGTGATGTTATTATGAAACTAGAATATATTCCGCAGATTCTGAAAGTTATTGCGATAGTTAGACTCTTTTAGTTGCTTGGGAATCGTCGTTTAAGATGGGCATGTGAAACTGCGAAAAAAATTTTGAGAGCGCAGGACGGCTGCCGAAAGTCCGCGTAAAAACGCCCCCCGGGCCTAAAGTTTCACCGTGCAAAATCTCCGGTGATGTTATTATGAAACTAGAATATATTCCGCAGATTCTGAAAGTTATTGCGATAGTTAGACTCTTTTAGTTGCTTAGGAATCGTCGTTTGAAGATGGGCATGTGAAACTGCGAAAAAAATTTTGAGAGCGGAGGACGGCTGCCGAAAGTCCGCGTAAAAACGCCCCCCGGGCCTAAATTTTCACCGTGCAAAATCTCCGGTGATGTTATTATGAAACTAGAATATATTCCGCAGATTCTGAAAGTTATTGCGATAGTTAGACTCTTTTAGTTGCTTGGGAATCGTCGTTTGAAGATGGGCATGTGAAACTGCGAAAAAAATTTTGAGAGCGGAGGACGGCTGCCGAAAGTCCGCGTAAAAACGCCCCCCGGGCCTAAAGTTTCACCGTGCAAAATCTCCGGTGATGTTATTATGAAACTAGAATATATTCCGCAGATTCTGAAAGTTATTGCGATAGTTAGACTCTTTTAGTTGCTTGGGAATCGTCGTTTGAAGATGGGCATGTGAAACTGCGAAAAAAATTTTGAGAGCGGAGGACGGCTGCCGAAAGTCCGCGTAAAAACGCCCCCCGGGCCTAAAGTTTCACCGTGCAAAATCTCCGGTGATGTTATTATGAAACTAGAATATATTCCGCAGATTCTGAAAGTTATTGCGATAGTTAGACTCTTTTAGTTGCTTGGGAATCGTCGTTTGAAGATGGGCATGTGAAACTGCGAAAAAAATTTTGAGAGCGGAGGACGGCTGCCGAAAGTCCGCGTAAAAACGCCCCCCGGGCCTAAAGTTTCACCGTGCAAAATCTCCGGTGATGTTATTATGAAACTAGAATATATTCCGCAGATTCTGAAAGTTATTGCGATAGTTAGACTCTTTTAGTTGCTTGGGAATCGTCGTTTGAAGATGGGCATGTGAAACTGCGAAAAAAATTTGAGAGCGGAGGACGGCTGCCGAAAGTCCGCGTAAAAACGCCCCCCGGGCCTAAAGTTTCACCGTGCAAAATCTCCGGTGATGTTATTATGAAACTAGAATATATTCCGCAGATTCTGAAAGTTATTGCGATAGTTAGACTCTTTTAGTTGCTTGGGAATCGTCGTTTGAAGATGGGCATGTGAAACTGCGAAAAAAATTTTGAGAGCGGAGGACGGCTGCCGAAAGTCCGCGTAAAAACGCCCCCCGGGCCTAAAGTTTCACCGTGCAAAATCTCCGGTGATGTTATTATGAAACTAGAATATATTCCGCAGATTCTGAAAGTTATTGCGATAGTTAGACTCTTTTAGTTGCTTGGGAATCGTCGTTTGAAGATGGGCATGTGAAACTGCGAAAAAAATTTTGAGAGCGGAGGACGGCTGCCGAAAGTCCGCGTAAAAACGCCCCCCGGGCCTAAAGTTTCACCGTGCAAAATCTCCGGTGATGTTATTATGAAACTAGAATATATTCCGCAGATTCTGAAAGTTATTGCGATAGTTAGACTCTTTTAGTTGCTTGGGAATCGTCGTTTGAAGATGGGCATGTGAAACTGCGAAAAAAATTTTGAGAGCGGAGGACGGCTGCCGAAAGTCCGCGTAAAACGCCCCCCGGGCCTAAAGTTTCACCGTGCAAAATCTCCGGTGATGTTATTATGAAACTAGAATATATTCCGCAGATTCTGAAAGTTATTGCGATAGTTAGACTCTTTTAGTTGCTTGGGAATCGTCGTTTGAAGATGGGCATGTGAAACTGCGAAAAAAATTTTGAGAGCGGAGGACGGCTGCCGAAAGTCCGCGTAAAAACGCCCCCCGGGCCTAAAGTTTCACCGTGCAAAATCTCCGGTGATGTTATTATGAAACTAGAATATATTCCGCAGATTCTGAAAGTTATTGCGATAGTTAGACTCTTTTAGTTGCTTGGGAATCGTCGTTTAAAGATGGGCATGTGAAACTGCGAAAAAAATTTTGAGAGCGCAGGACGGCTGCCGAAAGTCCGCGTAAAAACGCCCCCCGGGCCTAAAGTTTCACCGTGCAAAATCTCCGGTGATGTTATTATGAAACTAGAATATATTCCGCAGATTCTGAAAGTTATTGCGATAGTTAGACTCTTTTAGTTGCTTGGGAATCGTCGTTTGAAGATGGGCATGTGAAACTGCGAAAAAAATTTTGAGAGCGGAGGACGGCTGCCGAAAGTCCGCGTAAAAACGCCCCCCGGGCCTAAAGTTTCACCGTGCAAAATCTCCGGTGATGTTATTATGAAACTAGAATATATTCCGCAGATTCTGAAAGTTATTGCGATAGTTAGACTCTTTTAGTTGCTTGGGAATCGTCGTTTGAAGATGGGCATGTGAAACTGCGAAAAAAATTTTGAGAGCGGAGGACGGCTGCCGAAAGTCCGCGTAAAAACGCCCCCCGGGCCTAAAGTTTCACCGTGCAAAATCTCCGGTGATGTTATTATGAAACTAGAATATATTCCGCAGATTCTGAAAGTTATTGCGATAGTTAGACTCTTTTAGTTGCTTGGGAATCGTCGTTTGAAGATGGGCATGTGAAACTGCGAAAAAAATTTTGAGAGCGGAGGACGGCTGCCGAAAGTCCGCGTAAAAACGCCCCCCGGGCCTAAAGTTTCACCGTGCAAAATCTCCGGTGATGTTATTATGAAACTAGAATATATTCCGCAGATTCTGAAAGTTATTGCGATAGTTAGACTCTTTTAGTTGCTTGGGAATCGTCGTTTGAAGATGGGCATGTGAAACTGCGAAAAAAATTTTGAGAGCGGAGGACGGCTGCCGAAAGTCCGCGTAAAAACGCCCCCCGGGCCTAAAGTTTCACCGTGCAAAATCTCCGGTGATGTTATTATGAAACTAGAATATATTCCGCAGATTCTGAAAGTTATTGCGATAGTTAGACTCTTTTAGTTGCTTGGGAATCGTCGTTTGAAGATGGGCATGTGAAACTGCGAAAAAAATTTTGAGAGCGGAGGACGGCTGCCGAAAGTCCGCGTAAAAACGCCCCCCGGGTCTAAAGTTTCACCGTGCAAAATCTCCGGTGATGTTATTATGAAACTAGAATATATTCCGCAGATTCTGAAAGTTATTGCGATAGTTAGACTCTTTTAGTTGCTTGGGAATCGTCGTTTGAAGATGGGCATGTGAAACTGCGAAAAAAATTTTGAGAGCGGAGGACGGCTGCCGAAAGTCCGCGTAAAAACGCCCCCCGGGCCTAAAGTTTCACCGTGCAAAATCTCCGGTGATGTTATTATGAAACTAGAATATATTCCGCAGATTCTGAAAGTTATTGCGATAGTTAGACTCTTTTAGTTGCTTGGGAATCGTCGTTTGAAGATGGGCATGTGAAACTGCGAAAAAAATTTTGAGAGCGGAGGACGGCTGCCGAAAGTCCGCGTAAAAACGCCCCCCGGGCCTAAAGTTTCACCGTGCAAAATCTCCGGTGATGTTATTATGAAACTAGAATATATTCCGCAGATTCTGAAAGTTATTGCGATAGTTAGACTCTTTTAGTTGCTTGGGAATCGTCGTTTAAAGATGGGCATGTGAAACTGCGAAAAAAATTTTGAGAGCGCAGGACGGCTGCCGAAAGTCCGCGTAAAAACGCCCCCGGGCCTAAAGTTTCACCGTGCAAAATCTCCGGTGATGTTATTATGAAACTAGAATATATTCCGCAGATTCTGAAAGTTATTGCGATAGTTAGACTCTTTTAGTTGCTTGGGAATCGTCGTTTGAAGATGGGCATGTGAAACTGCGAAAAAAATTTTGAGAGCGGAGGACGGCTGCCGAAAGTCCGCGTAAAAACGCCCCCCGGGCCTAAAGTTTCACCGTGCAAAATCTCCGGTGATGTTATTATGAAACTAGAATATATTCCGCAGATTCTGAAAGTTATTGCGATAGTTAGACTCTTTTAGTTGCTTGGGAATCGTCGTTTGAAGATGGGCATGTGAAACTGCGAAAAAAATTTTGAGAGCGGAGGACGGCTGCCGAAAGTCCGCGTAAAAACGCCCCCCGGGCCTAAAGTTTCACCGTGCAAAATCTCCGGTGATGTTATTATGAAACTAGAATATATTCCGCAGATTCTGAAAGTTATTGCGATAGTTAGACTCTTTCAGTTGCTTGGGAATCGTCGTTTGAAGATGGGCATGTGAAACTGCGAAAAAAATTTTGAGAGCGGAGGACGGCTGCCGAAAGTCCGCGTAAAAACGCCCCCGGCCTAAAGTTTCACCGTGCAAAATCTCCGGTGATGTTATTATGAAACTAGAATATATTCCGCAGATTCTGAAAGTTATTGCGATAGTTAGACTCTTTTAGTTGCTTGGGAATCGTCGTTTGAAGATGGGCATGTGAAACTGCGAAAAAAATTTTGAGAGCGGAGGACGGCTGCCGAAAGTCCGCGTAAAAACGCCCCCCGGGCCTAAAGTTTCACCGTGCAAAATCTCCGGTGATGTTATTATGAAACTAGAATATATTCCGCAGATTCTGAAAGTTATTGCGATAGTTAGACTCTTTTAGTTGCTTGGGAATCGTCGTTTGAAGATGGGCATGTGAAACTGCGAAAAAAATTTTGAGAGCGGAGGACGGCTGCCGAAAGTCCGCGTAAAAACGCCCCCCGGGCCTAAAGTTTCACCGTGCAAAATCTCCGGTGATGTTATTATGAAACTAGAATATATTCCGCAGATTCTGAAAGTTATTGCGATAGTTAGACTCTTTTAGTTGCTTGGGAATCGTCGTTTGAAGATGGGCATGTGAAACTGCGAAAAAAATTTTGAGAGCGGAGGACGGCTGCCGAAAGTCCGCGTAAAAACGCCCCCCGGGCCTAAAGTTTCACCGTGCAAAATCTCCGGTGATGTTATTATGACACTAGAATATATTCCGCAGATTCTGAAAGTTATTGCGATAGTTAGACTCTTTTAGTTGCTTGGGAATCGTCGTTTGAAGATGGGCATGTGAAACTGCGAAAAAAATTTTGAGAGCGGAGGACGGCTACCGAAAGTCCGCGTAAAAACGCCCCCCGGGCCTAAAGTTTCACCGTGCAAAATCTCCGGTGATGTTATTATGAAACTAGAATATATTCCGCAGATTCTGAAAGTTATTGCGATAGTTAGACTCTTTTAGTTGCTTGGGAATCGTCGTTTGAAGATGGGCATGTGAAACTGCGAAAAAAATTTTGAGAGCGGAGGACGGCTGCCGAAAGTCCGCGTAAAAACGCCCCCCGGGCCTAAAGTTTCACCGTGCAAAATCTCCGGTGATGTTATTATGAAACTAGAATATATTCCGCAGATTCTGAAAGTTATTGCGATAGTTAGACTCTTTTAGTTGCTTGGGAATCGTCGTTTAAAGATGGGCATGTGAAACTGCGAAAAAAATTTTGAGAGCGGCAGGACGGCTGCCGAAAGTCCGCGTAAAAACGCCCCCGGGCCTAAAGTTTCACCGTGCAAAATCTCCGGTGATGTTATTATGAAACTAGAATATATTCCGCAGATTCTGAAAGTTATTGCGATAGTTAGACTCTTGAGCGGAGGACGGCTGCCGAAAGTCCGCGTAAAAACGCCCCCCGGGCCTAAAGTTTCACCGTGCAAAATCTCCGGTGATGTTATTATGAAACTAGAATATATTCCGCAGATTCTGAAAGTTATTGCGATAGTTAGACTCTTTTAGTTGCTTGGGAATCGTCGTTTGAAGATGGGCATGTGAAACTGCGAAAAAAATTTTGAGAGCGGAGGACGGCTGCCGAAAGTCCGCGTAAAAACGCCCCCCGGGCCTAAAGTTTCACCGTGCAAAATCTCCGGTGATGTTATTATGAAACTAGAATATATTCCGCAGATTCTGAAAGTTATTGCGATAGTTAGACTCTTTTAGTTGCTTGGGAATCGTCGTTTAAAGATGGGCATGTGAAACTGCGAAAAAAATTTTGAGAGCGCAGGACGGCTGCCGAAAGTCCGCGTAAAAACGCCCCCCGGGCCTAAAGTTTCACCGTGCAAAATCTCCGGTGATGTTATTATGAAACTAGAATATATTCCGCAGATTCTGAAAGTTATTGCGATAGTTAGACTCTTTTAGTTGCTTGGGAATCGTCGTTTGAAGATGGGCATGTGAAACTGCGAAAAAAATTTTGAGAGCGGAGGACGGCTGCCGAAAGTCCGCGTAAAAACGCCCCCCGGGCCTAAAGTTTCACCGTGCAAAATCTCCGGTGATGTTATTATGAAACTAGAATATATTCCGCAGATTCTGAAAGTTATTGCGATAGTTAGACTCTTTTAGTTGCTTGGGAATCGTCGTTTGAAGATGGGCATGTGAAACTGCGAAAAAAATTTTGAGAGCGGAGGACGGCTGCCGAAAGTCCGCGTAAAAACGCCCCCCGGGCCTAAAGTTTCACCGTGCAAAATCTCCGGTGATGTTATTATGAAACTAGAATATATTCCGCAGATTCTGAAAGTTATTGCGATAGTTAGACTCTTTTAGTTGCTTGGGAATCGTCGTTTGAAGATGGGCATGTGAAACTGCGAAAAAAATTTTGAGAGCGGAGGACGGCTGCCGAAAGTCCGCGTAAAAACGCCCCCCGGGCCTAAAGTTTCACCGTGCAAAATCTCCGGTGATGTTATTATGAAACTAGAATATATTCCGCAGATTCTGAAAGTTATTGCGATAGTTAGACTCTTTTAGTTGCTTGGGAATCGTCGTTTGAAGATGGGCATGTGAAACTGCGAAAAAAATTTTGAGAGCGGAGGACGGCTGCCGAAAGTCCGCGTAAAAACGCCCCCCGGGCCTAAAGTTTCACCGTGCAAAATCTCCGGTGATGTTATTATGAAACTAGAATATATTCCGCAGATTCTGAAAGTTATTGCGATAGTTAGACTCTTTTAGTTGCTTGGGAATCGTCGTTTGAAGATGGGCATGTGAAACTGCGAAAAAAATTTTGAGAGCGGAGGACGGCTGCCGAAAGTCCGCGTAAAAACGCCCCCCGGGCCTAAAGTTTCACCGTGCAAAATCTCCGGTGATGTTATTATGAAACTAGAATATATTCCGCAGATTCTGAAAGTTATTGCGATAGTTAGACTCTTTTAGTTGCTTGGGAATCGTCGTTTGAAGATGGGCATGTGAAACTGCGAAAAAAATTTTGAGAGCGGAGGACGGCTGCCGAAAGTCCGCGTAAAAACGCCCCCCGGGCCTAAAGTTTCACCGTGCAAAATCTCCGGTGATGTTATTATGAAACTAGAATATATTCCGCAGATTCTGAAAGTTATTGCGATAGTTAGACTCTTTTAGTTGCTTGGGAATCGTCGTTTGAAGATGGGCATGTGAAACTGCGAAAAAAATTTTGAGAGCGGAGGACGGCTGCCGAAAGTCCGCGTAAAAACGCCCCCCGGGCCTAAAGTTTCACCGTGCAAAATCTCCGGTGATGTTATTATGAAACTAGAATATATTCCGCAGATTCTGAAAGTTATTGCGATAGTTAGACTCTTTTAGTTGCTTGGGAATCGTCGTTTGAAGATGGGCATGTGAAACTGCGAAAAAAATTTTGAGAGCGGAGGACGGCTGCCGAAAGTCCGCGTAAAAACGCCCCCCGGGCCTAAAGTTTCACCGTGCAAAATCTCCGGTGATGTTATTATGAAACTAGAATATATTCCGCAGATTCTGAAAGTTATTGCGATAGTTAGACTCTTTTAGTTGCTTGGGAATCGTCGTTTGAAGATGGGCATGTGAAACTGCGAAAAAAATTTTGAGAGCGCAGGACGGCTGCCGAAAGTCCGCGTAAAAACGCCCCCCGGGCCTAAAGTTTCACCGTGCAAAATCTCCGGTGATGTTATTATGAAACTAGAATATATTCCGCAGATTCTGAAAGTTATTGCGATAGTTAGACTCTTTTAGTTGCTTGGGAATCGTCGTTTGAAGATGGGCATGTGAAACTGCGAAAAAAATTTTGAGAGCGGAGGACGGCTGCCGAAAGTCCGCGTAAAAACGCCCCCCGGGCCTAAAGTTTCACCGTGCAAAATCTCCGGTGATGTTATTATGAAACTAGAATATATTCCGCAGATTCTGAAAGTTATTGCGATAGTTAGACTCTTTTAGTTGCTTGGGAATCGTCGTTTGAAGATGGGCATGTGAAACTGCGAAAAAAATTTTGAGAGCGGAGGACGGCTGCCGAAAGTCCGCGTAAAAACGCCCCCCGGGCCTAAAGTTTCACCGTGCAAAATCTCCGGTGATGTTATTATGAAACTAGAATATATTCCGCAGATTCTGAAAGTTATTGCGATAGTTAGACTCTTTTAGTTGCTTGGGAATCGTCGTTTAAAGATGGGCATGTGAAACTGCGAAAAAAATTTTGAGAGCGCAGGACGGCTGCCGAAAGTCCGCGTAAAAACGCCCCCCGGGCCTAAAGTTTCACCGTGCAAAATCTCCGGTGATGTTATTATGAAACTAGAATATATTCCGCAGATTCTGAAAGTTATTGCGATAGTTAGACTCTTTTAGTTGCTTGGGAATCGTCGTTTGAAGATGGGCATGTGAAACTGCGAAAAAAATTTTGAGAGCGGAGGACGGCTGCCGAAAGTCCGCGTAAAAACGCCCCCCGGGCCTAAAGTTTCACCGTGCAAAATCTCCGGTGATGTTATTATGAAACTAGAATATATTCCGCAGATTCTGAAAGTTATTGCGATAGTTAGACTCTTTTAGTTGCTTGGGAATCGTCGTTTGAAGATGGGCATGTGAAACTGCGAAAAAAATTTTGAGAGCGGAGGACGGCTGCCGAAAGTCCGCGTAAAAACGCCCCCCGGGCCTAAAGTTTCACCGTGCAAAATCTCCGGTGATGTTATTATGAAACTAGAATATATTCCGCAGATTCTGAAAGTTATTGCGATAGTTAGACTCTTTTAGTTGCTTGGGAATCGTCGTTTAAAGATGGGCATGTGAAACTGCGAAAAAAATTTTGAGAGCGCAGGACGGCTGCCGAAAGTCCGCGTAAAAACGCCCCCCGGGCCTAAAGTTTCACCGTGCAAAATCTCCGGTGATGTTATTATGAAACTAGAATATATTCCGCAGATTCTGAAAGTTATTGCGATAGTTAGACTCTTTTAGTTGCTTGGGAATCGTCGTTTGAAGATGGGCATGTGAAACTGCGAAAAAAATTTTGAGAGCGGAGGACGGCTGCCGAAAGTCCGCGTAAAAACGCCCCCCGGGCCTAAAGTTTCACCGTGCAAAATCTCCGGTGATGTTATTATGAAACTAGAATATATTCCGCAGATTCTGAAAGTTATTGCGATAGTTAGACTCTTTTAGTTGCTTGGGAATCGTCGTTTGAAGATGGGCATGTGAAACTGCGAAAAAAATTTTGAGAGCGGAGGACGGCTGCCGAAAGTCCGCGTAAAAACGCCCCCCGGGCCTAAAGTTTCACCGTGCAAAATCTCCGGTGATGTTATTATGAAACTAGAATATATTCCGCAGATTCTGAAAGTTATTGCGATAGTTAGACTCTTTTAGTTGCTTGGGAATCGTCGTTTGAAGATGGGCATGTGAAACTGCGAAAAAAATTTTGAGAGCGC
Source organism: Salticus scenicus (assembly GCA_963930645.1). NCBI lineage: Eukaryota > Metazoa > Arthropoda > Arachnida > Araneae > Salticidae > Salticus > Salticus scenicus. The sequence continues at coordinate 16,017 of CAWVNO010000816.1, forward strand.
AGGACGGCTGCCGAAAGTCCGCGTAAAAACGCCCCCCGGGCCTAAAGTTTCACCGTGCAAAATCTCCGGTGATGTTATTATGAAACTAGAATATATTCCGCAGATTCTGAAAGTTATTGCGATAGTTAGACTCTTTTAGTTGCTTGGGAATCGTCGTTTGAAGATGGGCATGTGAAACTGCGAAAAAAATTTTGAGAGCGGAGGACGGCTGCCGAAAGTCCGCGTAAAAACGCCCCCCGGGCCTAAAGTTTCACCGTGCAAAATCTCCGGTGATGTTATTATGAAACTAGAATATATTCCGCAGATTCTGAAAGTTATTGCGATAGTTAGACTCTTTTAGTTGCTTGGGAATCGTCGTTTGAAGATGGGCATGTGAAACTGCGAAAAAAATTTTGAGAGCGGAGGACGGCTGCCGAAAGTCCGCGTAAAAACGCCCCCCGGGCCTAAAGTTTCACCGTGCAAAATCTCCGGTGATGTTATTATGAAACTAGAATATATTCCGCAGATTCTGAAAGTTATTGCGATAGTTAGACTCTTTTAGTTGCTTGGGAATCGTCGTTTGAAGATGGGCATGTGAAACTGCGAAAAAAATTTTGAGAGCGGAGGACGGCTGCCGAAAGTCCGCGTAAAAACGCCCCCCGGGCCTAAAGTTTCACCGTGCAAAATCTCCGGTGATGTTATTATGAAACTAGAATATATTCCGCAGATTCTGAAAGTTATTGCGATAGTTAGACTCTTTTAGTTGCTTGGGAATCGTCGTTTGAAGATGGGCATGTGAAACTGCGAAAAAAATTTTGAGAGCGGAGGACGGCTGCCGAAAGTCCGCGTAAAAACGCCCCCCGGGCCTAAAGTTTCACCGTGCAAAATCTCCGGTGATGTTATTATGAAACTAGAATATATTCCGCAGATTCTGAAAGTTATTGCGATAGTTAGACTCTTTTAGTTGCTTGGGAATCGTCGTTTGAAGATGGGCATGTGAAACTGCGAAAAAAATTTTGAGAGCGGAGGACGGCTGCCGAAAGTCCGCGTAAAAACGCCCCCCGGGCCTAAAGTTTCACCGTGCAAAATCTCCGGTGATGTTATTATGAAACTAGAATATATTCCGCAGATTCTGAAAGTTATTGCGATAGTTAGACTCTTTTAGTTGCTTGGGAATCGTCGTTTGAAGATGGGCATGTGAAACTGCGAAAAAAATTTTGAGAGCGGAGGACGGCTGCCGAAAGTCCGCGTAAAAACGCCCCCCGGGCCTAAAGTTTCACCGTGCAAAATCTCCGGTGATGTTATTATGAAACTAGAATATATTCCGCAGATTCTGAAAGTTATTGCGATAGTTAGACTCTTTTAGTTGCTTGGGAATCGTCGTTTGAAGATGGGCATGTGAAACTGCGAAAAAAATTTTGAGAGCGCAGGACGGCTGCCGAAAGTCCGCGTAAAAACGCCCCCCGGGCCTAAAGTTTCACCGTGCAAAATCTCCGGTGATGTTATTATGAAACTAGAATATATTCCGCAGATTCTGAAAGTTATTGCGATAGTTAGACTCTTTTAGTTGCTTGGGAATCGTCGTTTGAAGATGGGCATGTGAAACTGCGAAAAAAATTTTGAGAGCGCAGGACGGCTGCCGAAAGTCCGCGTAAAAACGCCCCCCGGGCCTAAAGTTTCACCGTGCAAAATCTCCGGTGATGTTATTATGAAACTAGAATATATTCCGCAGATTCTGAAAGTTATTGCGATAGTTAGACTCTTTTAGTTGCTTGGGAATCGTCGTTTGAAGATGGGCATGTGAAACTGCGAAAAAAATTTTGAGAGCGGAGGACGGCTGCCGAAAGTCCGCGTAAAAACGCCCCCCGGGCCTAAAGTTTCACCGTGCAAAATCTCCGGTGATGTTATTATGAAACTAGAATATATTCCGCAGATTCTGAAAGTTATTGCGATAGTTAGACTCTTTTAGTTGCTTGGGAATCGTCGTTTGAAGATGGGCATGTGAAACTGCGAAAAAAATTTTGAGAGCGGAGGACGGCTGCCGAAAGTCCGCGTAAAAACGCCCCCCGGGCCTAAAGTTTCACCGTGCAAAATCTCCGGTGATGTTATTATGAAACTAGAATATATTCCGCAGATTCTGAAAGTTATTGCGATAGTTAGACTCTTTTAGTTGCTTGGGAATCGTCGTTTGAAAGATGGGCATGTGAAACTGCGAAAAAAATTTTGAGAGCGCAGGACGGCTGCCGAAAGTCCGCGTAAAAACGCCCCCCGGGCCTAAAGTTTCACCGTGCAAAATCTCCGGTGATGTTATTATGAAACTAGAATATATTCCGCAGATTCTGAAAGTTATTGCGATAGTTAGACTCTTTTAGTTGCTTGGGAATCGTCGTTTGAAGATGGGCATGTGAAACTGCGAAAAAAATTTTGAGAGCGGAGGACGGCTGCCGAAAGTCCGCGTAAAAACGCCCCCCGGGCCTAAAGTTTCACCGTGCAAAATCTCCGGTGATGTTATTATGAAACTAGAATATATTCCGCAGATTCTGAAAGTTATTGCGATAGTTAGACTCTTTTAGTTGCTTGGGAATCGTCGTTTGAAGATGGGCATGTGAAACTGCGAAAAAAATTTTGAGAGCGGAGGACGGCTGCCGAAAGTCCGCGTAAAAACGCCCCCCGGGCCTAAAGTTTCACCGTGCAAAATCTCCGGTGATGTTATTATGAAACTAGAATATATTCCGCAGATTCTGAAAGTTATTGCGATAGTTAGACTCTTTTAGTTGCTTGGGAATCGTCGTTTGAAGATGGGCATGTGAAACTGCGAAAAAAATTTTGAGAGCGCAGGACGGCTGCCGAAAGTCCGCGTAAAAACGCCCCCCGGGCCTAAAGTTTCACCGTGCAAAATCTCCGGTGATGTTATTATGAAACTAGAATATATTCCGCAGATTCTGAAAGTTATTGCGATAGTTAGACTCTTTTAGTTGCTTGGGAATCGTCGTTTGAAGATGGGCATGTGAAACTGCGAAAAAAATTTTGAGAGCGGAGGACGGCTGCCGAAAGTCCGCGTAAAAACGCCCCCGGGCCTAAAGTTTCACCGTGCAAAATCTCCGGTGATGTTATTATGAAACTAGAATATATTCCGCAGATTCTGAAAGTTATTGCGATAGTTAGACTCTTTTAGTTGCTTGGGAATCGTCGTTTGAAGATGGGCATGTGAAACTGCGAAAAAAATTTTGAGAGCGGAGGACGGCTGCCGAAAGTCCGCGTAAAAACGCCCCCCGGGCCTAAAGTTTCACCGTGCAAAATCTCCGGTGATGTTATTATGAAACTAGAATATATTCCGCAGATTCTGAAAGTTATTGCGATAGTTAGACTCTTTTAGTTGCTTGGGAATCGTCGTTTGAAAGATGGGCATGTGAAACTGCGAAAAAAATTTTGAGAGCGAGGACGGCTGCCGAAAGTCCGCGTAAAAACGCCCCCCGGGCCTAAAGTTTCACCGTGCAAAATCTCCGGTGATGTTATTATGAAACTAGAATATATTCCGCAGATTCTGAAAGTTATTGCGATAGTTAGACTCTTTTAGTTGCTTGGGAATCGTCGTTTGAAGATGGGCATGTGAAACTGCGAAAAAAATTTTGAGAGCGGAGGACGGCTGCCGAAAGTCCGCGTAAAAACGCCCCCCGGGCCTAAAGTTTCACCGTGCAAAATCTCCGGTGATGTTATTATGAAACTAGAATATATTCCGCAGATTCTGAAAGTTATTGCGATAGTTAGACTCTTTTAGTTGCTTGGGAATCGTCGTTTGAAGATGGGCATGTGAAACTGCGAAAAAAATTTTGAGAGCGGAGGACGGCTGCCGAAAGTCCGCGTAAAAACGCCCCCCGGGCCTAAAGTTTCACCGTGCAAAATCTCCGGTGATGTTATTATGAAACTAGAATATATTCCGCAGATTCTGAAAGTTATTGCGATAGTTAGACTCTTTTAGTTGCTTGGGAATCGTCGTTTGAAGATGGGCATGTGAAACTGCGAAAAAAGAGCGGAGGACGGCTGCCGAAAGTCCGCGTAAAAACGCCCCCGGCCTAAAGTTTCACCGTGCAAAATCTCCGGTGATGTTATTATGAAACTAGAATATATTCCGCAGATTCTGAAAGTTATTGCGATAGTTAGACTCTTTTAGTTGCTTGGGAATCGTCGTTTGAAGATGGGCATGTGAAACTGCGAAAAAAATTTTGAGAGCGGAGGACGGCTGCCGAAAGTCCGCGTAAAAACGCCCCCGGGCCTAAAGTTTCACCGTGCAAAATCTCCGGTGATGTTATTATGAAACTAGAATATATTCCGCAGATTCTGAAAGTTATTGCGATAGTTAGACTCTTTTAGTTGCTTGGGAATCGTCGTTTGAAGATGGGCATGTGAAACTGCGAAAAAAATTTTGAGAGCGGAGGACGGCTGCCGAAAGTCCGCGTAAAAACGCCCCCCGGGCCTAAAGTTTCACCGTGCAAAATCTCCGGTGATGTTATTATGAAACTAGAATATATTCCGCAGATTCTGAAAGTTATTGCGATAGTTAGACTCTTTTAGTTGCTTGGAATCGTCGTTTGAAGATGGGCATGTGAAACTGCGAAAAAAATTTTGAGAGCGGAGGACGGCTGCCGAAAGTCCGCGTAAAAACGCCCCCGGGCCTAAAGTTTCACCGTGCAAAATCTCCGGTGATGTTATTATGAAACTAGAATATATTCCGCAGATTCTGAAAGTTATTGCGATAGTTAGACTCTTTTAGTTGCTTGGGAATCGTCGTTTGAAGATGGGCATGTGAAACTGCGAAAAAAATTTTGAGAGCGCAGGACGGCTGCCGAAAGTCCGCGTAAAAACGCCCCCCGGGCCTAAAGTTTCACCGTGCAAAATCTCCGGTGATGTTATTATGAAACTAGAATATATTCCGCAGATTCTGAAAGTTATTGCGATAGTTAGACTCTTTTAGTTGCTTGGGAATCGTCGTTTGAAGATGGGCATGTGAAACTGCGAAAAAAATTTTGAGAGCGGAGGACGGCTGCCGAAAGTCCGCGTAAAAACGCCCCCCGGGCCTAAAGTTTCACCGTGCAAAATCTCCGGTGATGTTATTATGAAACTAGAATATATTCCGCAGATTCTGAAAGTTATTGCGATAGTTAGACTCTTTTAGTTGCTTGGGAATCGTCGTTTAAAGATGGGCATGTGAAACTGCGAAAAAAATTTTGAGAGCGCAGGACGGCTGCCGAAAGTCCGCGTAAAAACGCCCCCCGGGCCTAAAGTTTCACCGTGCAAAATCTCCGGTGATGTTATTATGAAACTAGAATATATTCCGCAGATTCTGAAAGTTATTGCGATAGTTAGACTCTTTTAGTTGCTTGGGAATCGTCGTTTGAAGATGGGCATGTGAAACTGCGAAAAAAATTTTGAGAGCGGAGGACGGCTGCCGAAAGTCCGCGTAAAAACGCCCCCCGGGCCTAAAGTTTCACCGTGCAAAATCTCCGGTGATGTTATTATGAAACTAGAATATATTCCGCAGATTCTGAAAGTTATTGCGATAGTTAGACTCTTTTAGTTGCTTGGGAATCGTCGTTTAAAGATGGGCATGTGAAACTGCGAAAAAAATTTTGAGAGCGCAGGACGGCTGCCGAAAGTCCGCGTAAAAACGCCCCCCGGGCCTAAAGTTTCACCGTGCAAAATCTCCGGTGATGTTATTATGAAACTAGAATATATTCCGCAGATTCTGAAAGTTATTGCGATAGTTAGACTCTTTTAGTTGCTTGGGAATCGTCGTTTGAAGATGGGCATGTGAAACTGCGAAAAAAATTTTGAGAGCGGAGGACGGCTGCCGAAAGTCCGCGTAAAAACGCCCCCCGGGCCTAAAGTTTCACCGTGCAAAATCTCCGGTGATGTTATTATGAAACTAGAATATATTCCGCAGATTCTGAAAGTTATTGCGATAGTTAGACTCTTTTAGTTGCTTGGGAATCGTCGTTTGAAGATGGGCATGTGAAACTGCGAAAAAAATTTTGAGAGCGGAGGACGGCTGCCGAAAGTCCGCGTAAAAACGCCCCCCGGGCCTAAAGTTTCACCGTGCAAAATCTCCGGTGATGTTATTATGAAACTAGAATATATTCCGCAGATTCTGAAAGTTATTGCGATAGTTAGACTCTTTTAGTTGCTTGGGAATCGTCGTTTGAAAGATGGGCATGTGAAACTGCGAAAAAAATTTTGAGAGCGCAGGACGGCTGCCGAAAGTCCGCGTAAAAACGCCCCCCGGGCCTAAAGTTTCACCGTGCAAAATCTCCGGTGATGTTATTATGAAACTAGAATATATTCCGCAGATTCTGAAAGTTATTGCGATAGTTAGACTCTTTTAGTTGCTTGGGAATCGTCGTTTGAAGATGGGCATGTGAAACTGCGAAAAAAATTTTGAGAGCGGAGGACGGCTGCCGAAAGTCCGCGTAAAAACGCCCCCCGGGCCTAAAGTTTCACCGTGCAAAATCTCCGGTGATGTTATTATGAAACTAGAATATATTCCGCAGATTCTGAAAGTTATTGCGATAGTTAGACTCTTTTAGTTGCTTGGGAATCGTCGTTTGAAGATGGGCATGTGAAACTGCGAAAAAAATTTTGAGAGCGGAGGACGGCTGCCGAAAGTCCGCGTAAAAACGCCCCCCGGGCCTAAAGTTTCACCGTGCAAAATCTCCGGTGATGTTATTATGAAACTAGAATATATTCCGCAGATTCTGAAAGTTATTGCGATAGTTAGACTCTTTTAGTTGCTTGGGAATCGTCGTTTAAAGATGGGCATGTGAAACTGCGAAAAAAATTTTGAGAGCGCAGGACGGCTGCCGAAAGTCCGCGTAAAAACGCCCCCCTGGGCCTAAAGTTTCACCGTGCAAAATCTCCGGTGATGTTATTATGAAACTAGAATATATTCCGCAGATTCTGAAAGTTATTGCGATAGTTAGACTCTTTTAGTTGCTTGGGAATCGTCGTTTGAAGATGGGCATGTGAAACTGCGAAAAAAATTTTGAGAGCGGAGGACGGCTGCCGAAAGTCCGCGTAAAAACGCCCCCCGGGCCTAAAGTTTCACCGTGCAAAATCTCCGGTGATGTTATTATGAAACTAGAATATATTCCGCAGATTCTGAAAGTTATTGCGATAGTTAGACTCTTTTAGTTGCTT
>CAWVNO010000818.1:0-28040 GCA_963930645.1 Salticus scenicus
CATCACCGGGAATTTTGCACGGTGAAACTTTGGGCCCGGGGGGCGTTTTTACGCGGACTTTCGGCAGCCGTCCTACGCTCTCAAAATTTTTTTCGCAGTTTCACATGCCCATCTTCAAACGACGATTCCCAAGCAACTAAAAGAGTCTAACTATCGCAATCACTTTCAGAATCTGCGGAATATATTCTAGTTTCACAATAACATCACCGGGAATTTTGCACGGTGAAACTTTGGGCCCGGGGGGCGTTTTTACGCGGACTTTCGGCAGCCGTCCTACGCTCTCAAAATTTTTTTCGCAGTTTCACATGCCCATCTTCAAACGACGATTCCCAAGCAACTAAAAGAGTCTAACTATCGCAATCACTTTCAGAATCTGCGGAATATATTCTAGTTTCACAATAACATCACCGGGAATTTTGCACGGTGAAACTTTGGGCCCGGGGGGCGTTTTTACGCGGACTTTCGGCAGCCGTCCTACGCTCTCAAAATTTTTTTCGCAGTTTCACATGCCCATCTTCAAACGACGATTCCCAAGCAACTAAAAGAGTCTAACTATCGCAATCACTTTCAGAATCTGCGGAATATATTCTAGTTTCACAATAACATCACCGGGAATTTTGCACGGTGAAACTTTGGGCCCGGGGGGCGTTTTTACGCGGACTTTCGGCAGCCGTCCTACGCTCTCAAAATTTTTTTCGCAGTTTCACATGCCCATCTTCAAACGACGATTCCCAAGCAACTAAAAGAGTCTAACTATCGCAATCACTTTCAGAATCTGCGGAATATATTCTAGTTTCACAATAACATCACCGGGAATTTTGCACGGTGAAACTTTGGGCCCGGGGGGCGTTTTTACGCGGACTTTCGGCAGCCGTCCTACGCTCTCAAAATTTTTTTCGCAGTTTCACATGCCCATCTTCAAACGACGATTCCCAAGCAACTAAAAGAGTCTAACTATCGCAATCACTTTCAGAATCTGCGGAATATATTCTAGTTTCACAATAACATCACCGGGAATTTTGCACGGTGAAACTTTGGGCCCGGGGGGCGTTTTTACGCGGACTTTCGGCAGCCGTCCTACGCTCTCAAAATTTTTTTCGCAGTTTCACATGCCCATCTTCAAACGACGATTCCCAAGCAACTAAAAGAGTCTAACTATCGCAATCACTTTCAGAATCTGCGGAATATATTCTAGTTTCACAATAACATCACCGGGAATTTTGCACGGTGAAACTTTGGGCCCGGGGGGCGTTTTTACGCGGACTTTCGGCAGCCGTCCTACGCTCTCAAAATTTTTTTCGCAGTTTCACATGCCCATCTTCAAACGACGATTCCCAAGCAACTAAAAGAGTCTAACTATCGCAATCACTTTCAGAATCTGCGGAATATATTCTAGTTTCACAATAACATCACCGGGAATTTTGCACGGTGAAACTTTGGGCCCGGGGGGCGTTTTTACGCGGACTTTCGGCAGCCGTCCTACGCTCTCAAAATTTTTTTCGCAGTTTCACATGCCCATCTTCAAACGACGATTCCCAAGCAACTAAAAGAGTCTAACTATCGCAATCACTTTCAGAATCTGCGGAATATATTCTAGTTTCACAATAACATCACCGGGAATTTTGCACGGTGAAACTTTGGGCCCGGGGGGCGTTTTTACGCGGACTTTCGGCAGCCGTCCTACGCTCTCAAAATTTTTTTCGCAGTTTCACATGCCCATCTTCAAACGACGATTCCCAAGCAACTAAAAGAGTCTAACTATCGCAATCACTTTCAGAATCTGCGGAATATATTCTAGTTTCACAATAACATCACCGGGAATTTTGCACGGTGAAACTTTGGGCCCGGGGGGCGTTTTTACGCGGACTTTCGGCAGCCGTCCTACGCTCTCAAAATTTTTTTCGCAGTTTCACATGCCCATCTTCAAACGACGATTCCCAAGCAACTAAAAGAGTCTAACTATCGCAATCACTTTCAGAATCTGCGGAATATATTCTAGTTTCACAATAACATCACCGGGAATTTTGCACGGTGAAACTTTGGGCCCGGGGGGCGTTTTTACGCGGACTTTCGGCAGCCGTCCTACGCTCTCAAAATTTTTTTCGCAGTTTCACATGCCCATCTTCAAACGACGATTCCCAAGCAACTAAAAGAGTCTAACTATCGCAATCACTTTCAGAATCTGCGGAATATATTCTAGTTTCACAATAACATCACCGGGAATTTTGCACGGTGAAACTTTGGGCCCGGGGGGCGTTTTTACGCGGACTTTCGGCAGCCGTCCTACGCTCTCAAAATTTTTTTCGCAGTTTCACATGCCCATCTTCAAACGACGATTCCCAAGCAACTAAAAGAGTCTAACTATCGCAATCACTTTCAGAATCTGCGGAATATATTCTAGTTTCACAATAACATCACCGGGAATTTTGCACGGTGAAACTTTGGGCCCGGGGGGCGTTTTTACGCGGACTTTCGGCAGCCGTCCTACGCTCTCAAAATTTTTTTCGCAGTTTCACATGCCCATCTTCAAACGACGATTCCCAAGCAACTAAAAGAGTCTAACTATCGCAATCACTTTCAGAATCTGCGGAATATATTCTAGTTTCACAATAACATCACCGGGAATTTTGCACGGTGAAACTTTGGGCCCGGGGGGCGTTTTTACGCGGACTTTCGGCAGCCGTCCTACGCTCTCAAAATTTTTTTCGCAGTTTCACATGCCCATCTTCAAACGACGATTCCCAAGCAACTAAAAGAGTCTAACTATCGCAATCACTTTCAGAATCTGCGGAATATATTCTAGTTTCACAATAACATCACCGGGAATTTTGCACGGTGAAACTTTGGGCCCGGGGGGCGTTTTTACGCGGACTTTCGGCAGCCGTCCTACGCTCTCAAAATTTTTTTCGCAGTTTCACATGCCCATCTTCAAACGACGATTCCCAAGCAACTAAAAGAGTCTAACTATCGCAATCACTTTCAGAATCTGCGGAATATATTCTAGTTTCACAATAACATCACCGGGAATTTTGCACGGTGAAACTTTGGGCCCGGGGGGCGTTTTTACGCGGACTTTCGGCAGCCGTCCTACGCTCTCAAAATTTTTTTCGCAGTTTCACATGCCCATCTTCAAACGACGATTCCCAAGCAACTAAAAGAGTCTAACTATCGCAATCACTTTCAGAATCTGCGGAATATATTCTAGTTTCACAATAACATCACCGGGAATTTTGCACGGTGAAACTTTGGGCCCGGGGGGCGTTTTTACGCGGACTTTCGGCAGCCGTCCTACGCTCTCAAAATTTTTTTCGCAGTTTCACATGCCCATCTTCAAACGACGATTCCCAAGCAACTAAAAGAGTCTAACTATCGCAATCACTTTCAGAATCTGCGGAATATATTCTAGTTTCACAATAACATCACCGGGAATTTTGCACGGTGAAACTTTGGGCCCGGGGGGCGTTTTTACGCGGACTTTCGGCAGCCGTCCTACGCTCTCAAAATTTTTTTCGCAGTTTCACATGCCCATCTTCAAACGACGATTCCCAAGCAACTAAAAGAGTCTAACTATCGCAATCACTTTCAGAATCTGCGGAATATATTCTAGTTTCACAATAACATCACCGGGAATTTTGCACGGTGAAACTTTGGGCCCGGGGGGCGTTTTTACGCGGACTTTCGGCAGCCGTCCTACGCTCTCAAAATTTTTTTCGCAGTTTCACATGCCCATCTTCAAACGACGATTCCCAAGCAACTAAAAGAGTCTAACTATCGCAATCACTTTCAGAATCTGCGGAATATATTCTAGTTTCACAATAACATCACCGGGAATTTTGCACGGTGAAACTTTGGGCCCGGGGGGCGTTTTTACGCGGACTTTCGGCAGCCGTCCTACGCTCTCAAAATTTTTTTCGCAGTTTCACATGCCCATCTTCAAACGACGATTCCCAAGCAACTAAAAGAGTCTAACTATCGCAATCACTTTCAGAATCTGCGGAATATATTCTAGTTTCACAATAACATCACCGGGAATTTTGCACGGTGAAACTTTGGGCCCGGGGGGCGTTTTTACGCGGACTTTCGGCAGCCGTCCTACGCTCTCAAAATTTTTTTCGCAGTTTCACATGCCCATCTTCAAACGACGATTCCCAAGCAACTAAAAGAGTCTAACTATCGCAATCACTTTCAGAATCTGCGGAATATATTCTAGTTTCACAATAACATCACCGGGAATTTTGCACGGTGAAACTTTGGGCCCGGGGGGCGTTTTTACGCGGACTTTCGGCAGCCGTCCTACGCTCTCAAAATTTTTTTCGCAGTTTCACATGCCCATCTTCAAACGACGATTCCCAAGCAACTAAAAGAGTCTAACTATCGCAATCACTTTCAGAATCTGCGGAATATATTCTAGTTTCACAATAACATCACCGGGAATTTTGCACGGTGAAACTTTGGGCCCGGGGGGCGTTTTTACGCGGACTTTCGGCAGCCGTCCTACGCTCTCAAAATTTTTTTCGCAGTTTCACATGCCCATCTTCAAACGACGATTCCCAAGCAACTAAAAGAGTCTAACTATCGCAATCACTTTCAGAATCTGCGGAATATATTCTAGTTTCACAATAACATCACCGGGAATTTTGCACGGTGAAACTTTGGGCCCGGGGGGCGTTTTTACGCGGACTTTCGGCAGCCGTCCTACGCTCTCAAAATTTTTTTCGCAGTTTCACATGCCCATCTTCAAACGACGATTCCCAAGCAACTAAAAGAGTCTAACTATCGCAATCACTTTCAGAATCTGCGGAATATATTCTAGTTTCACAATAACATCACCGGGAATTTTGCACGGTGAAACTTTGGGCCCGGGGGGCGTTTTTACGCGGACTTTCGGCAGCCGTCCTACGCTCTCAAAATTTTTTTCGCAGTTTCACATGCCCATCTTCAAACGACGATTCCCAAGCAACTAAAAGAGTCTAACTATCGCAATCACTTTCAGAATCTGCGGAATATATTCTAGTTTCACAATAACATCACCGGGAATTTTGCACGGTGAAACTTTGGGCCCGGGGGGCGTTTTTACGCGGACTTTCGGCAGCCGTCCTACGCTCTCAAAATTTTTTTCGCAGTTTCACATGCCCATCTTCAAACGACGATTCCCAAGCAACTAAAAGAGTCTAACTATCGCAATCACTTTCAGAATCTGCGGAATATATTCTAGTTTCACAATAACATCACCGGGAATTTTGCACGGTGAAACTTTGGGCCCGGGGGGCGTTTTTACGCGGACTTTCGGCAGCCGTCCTACGCTCTCAAAATTTTTTTCGCAGTTTCACATGCCCATCTTCAAACGACGATTCCCAAGCAACTAAAAGAGTCTAACTATCGCAATCACTTTCAGAATCTGCGGAATATATTCTAGTTTCACAATAACATCACCGGGAATTTTGCACGGTGAAACTTTGGGCCCGGGGGGCGTTTTTACGCGGACTTTCGGCAGCCGTCCTACGCTCTCAAAATTTTTTTCGCAGTTTCACATGCCCATCTTCAAACGACGATTCCCAAGCAACTAAAAGAGTCTAACTATCGCAATCACTTTCAGAATCTGCGGAATATATTCTAGTTTCACAATAACATCACCGGGAATTTTGCACGGTGAAACTTTGGGCCCGGGGGGCGTTTTTACGCGGACTTTCGGCAGCCGTCCTACGCTCTCAAAATTTTTTTCGCAGTTTCACATGCCCATCTTCAAACGACGATTCCCAAGCAACTAAAAGAGTCTAACTATCGCAATCACTTTCAGAATCTGCGGAATATATTCTAGTTTCACAATAACATCACCGGGAATTTTGCACGGTGAAACTTTGGGCCCGGGGGGCGTTTTTACGCGGACTTTCGGCAGCCGTCCTACGCTCTCAAAATTTTTTTCGCAGTTTCACATGCCCATCTTCAAACGACGATTCCCAAGCAACTAAAAGAGTCTAACTATCGCAATCACTTTCAGAATCTGCGGAATATATTCTAGTTTCACAATAACATCACCGGGAATTTTGCACGGTGAAACTTTGGGCCCGGGGGGCGTTTTTACGCGGACTTTCGGCAGCCGTCCTACGCTCTCAAAATTTTTTTCGCAGTTTCACATGCCCATCTTCAAACGACGATTCCCAAGCAACTAAAAGAGTCTAACTATCGCAATCACTTTCAGAATCTGCGGAATATATTCTAGTTTCACAATAACATCACCGGGAATTTTGCACGGTGAAACTTTGGGCCCGGGGGGCGTTTTTACGCGGACTTTCGGCAGCCGTCCTACGCTCTCAAAATTTTTTTCGCAGTTTCACATGCCCATCTTCAAACGACGATTCCCAAGCAACTAAAAGAGTCTAACTATCGCAATCACTTTCAGAATCTGCGGAATATATTCTAGTTTCACAATAACATCACCGGGAATTTTGCACGGTGAAACTTTGGGCCCGGGGGGCGTTTTTACGCGGACTTTCGGCAGCCGTCCTACGCTCTCAAAATTTTTTTCGCAGTTTCACATGCCCATCTTCAAACGACGATTCCCAAGCAACTAAAAGAGTCTAACTATCGCAATCACTTTCAGAATCTGCGGAATATATTCTAGTTTCACAATAACATCACCGGGAATTTTGCACGGTGAAACTTTGGGCCCGGGGGGCGTTTTTACGCGGACTTTCGGCAGCCGTCCTACGCTCTCAAAATTTTTTTCGCAGTTTCACATGCCCATCTTCAAACGACGATTCCCAAGCAACTAAAAGAGTCTAACTATCGCAATCACTTTCAGAATCTGCGGAATATATTCTAGTTTCACAATAACATCACCGGGAATTTTGCACGGTGAAACTTTGGGCCCGGGGGGCGTTTTTACGCGGACTTTCGGCAGCCGTCCTACGCTCTCAAAATTTTTTTCGCAGTTTCACATGCCCATCTTCAAACGACGATTCCCAAGCAACTAAAAGAGTCTAACTATCGCAATCACTTTCAGAATCTGCGGAATATATTCTAGTTTCACAATAACATCACCGGGAATTTTGCACGGTGAAACTTTGGGCCCGGGGGGCGTTTTTACGCGGACTTTCGGCAGCCGTCCTACGCTCTCAAAATTTTTTTCGCAGTTTCACATGCCCATCTTCAAACGACGATTCCCAAGCAACTAAAAGAGTCTAACTATCGCAATCACTTTCAGAATCTGCGGAATATATTCTAGTTTCACAATAACATCACCGGGAATTTTGCACGGTGAAACTTTGGGCCCGGGGGGCGTTTTTACGCGGACTTTCGGCAGCCGTCCTACGCTCTCAAAATTTTTTTCGCAGTTTCACATGCCCATCTTCAAACGACGATTCCCAAGCAACTAAAAGAGTCTAACTATCGCAATCACTTTCAGAATCTGCGGAATATATTCTAGTTTCACAATAACATCACCGGGAATTTTGCACGGTGAAACTTTGGGCCCGGGGGGCGTTTTTACGCGGACTTTCGGCAGCCGTCCTACGCTCTCAAAATTTTTTTCGCAGTTTCACATGCCCATCTTCAAACGACGATTCCCAAGCAACTAAAAGAGTCTAACTATCGCAATCACTTTCAGAATCTGCGGAATATATTCTAGTTTCACAATAACATCACCGGGAATTTTGCACGGTGAAACTTTGGGCCCGGGGGGCGTTTTTACGCGGACTTTCGGCAGCCGTCCTACGCTCTCAAAATTTTTTTCGCAGTTTCACATGCCCATCTTCAAACGACGATTCCCAAGCAACTAAAAGAGTCTAACTATCGCAATCACTTTCAGAATCTGCGGAATATATTCTAGTTTCACAATAACATCACCGGGAATTTTGCACGGTGAAACTTTGGGCCCGGGGGGCGTTTTTACGCGGACTTTCGGCAGCCGTCCTACGCTCTCAAAATTTTTTTCGCAGTTTCACATGCCCATCTTCAAACGACGATTCCCAAGCAACTAAAAGAGTCTAACTATCGCAATCACTTTCAGAATCTGCGGAATATATTCTAGTTTCACAATAACATCACCGGGAATTTTGCACGGTGAAACTTTGGGCCCGGGGGGCGTTTTTACGCGGACTTTCGGCAGCCGTCCTACGCTCTCAAAATTTTTTTCGCAGTTTCACATGCCCATCTTCAAACGACGATTCCCAAGCAACTAAAAGAGTCTAACTATCGCAATCACTTTCAGAATCTGCGGAATATATTCTAGTTTCACAATAACATCACCGGGAATTTTGCACGGTGAAACTTTGGGCCCGGGGGGCGTTTTTACGCGGACTTTCGGCAGCCGTCCTACGCTCTCAAAATTTTTTTCGCAGTTTCACATGCCCATCTTCAAACGACGATTCCCAAGCAACTAAAAGAGTCTAACTATCGCAATCACTTTCAGAATCTGCGGAATATATTCTAGTTTCACAATAACATCACCGGGAATTTTGCACGGTGAAACTTTGGGCCCGGGGGGCGTTTTTACGCGGACTTTCGGCAGCCGTCCTACGCTCTCAAAATTTTTTTCGCAGTTTCACATGCCCATCTTCAAACGACGATTCCCAAGCAACTAAAAGAGTCTAACTATCGCAATCACTTTCAGAATCTGCGGAATATATTCTAGTTTCACAATAACATCACCGGGAATTTTGCACGGTGAAACTTTGGGCCCGGGGGGCGTTTTTACGCGGACTTTCGGCAGCCGTCCTACGCTCTCAAAATTTTTTTCGCAGTTTCACATGCCCATCTTCAAACGACGATTCCCAAGCAACTAAAAGAGTCTAACTATCGCAATCACTTTCAGAATCTGCGGAATATATTCTAGTTTCACAATAACATCACCGGGAATTTTGCACGGTGAAACTTTGGGCCCGGGGGGCGTTTTTACGCGGACTTTCGGCAGCCGTCCTACGCTCTCAAAATTTTTTTCGCAGTTTCACATGCCCATCTTCAAACGACGATTCCCAAGCAACTAAAAGAGTCTAACTATCGCAATCACTTTCAGAATCTGCGGAATATATTCTAGTTTCACAATAACATCACCGGGAATTTTGCACGGTGAAACTTTGGGCCCGGGGGGCGTTTTTACGCGGACTTTCGGCAGCCGTCCTACGCTCTCAAAATTTTTTTCGCAGTTTCACATGCCCATCTTCAAACGACGATTCCCAAGCAACTAAAAGAGTCTAACTATCGCAATCACTTTCAGAATCTGCGGAATATATTCTAGTTTCACAATAACATCACCGGGAATTTTGCACGGTGAAACTTTGGGCCCGGGGGGCGTTTTTACGCGGACTTTCGGCAGCCGTCCTACGCTCTCAAAATTTTTTTCGCAGTTTCACATGCCCATCTTCAAACGACGATTCCCAAGCAACTAAAAGAGTCTAACTATCGCAATCACTTTCAGAATCTGCGGAATATATTCTAGTTTCACAATAACATCACCGGGAATTTTGCACGGTGAAACTTTGGGCCCGGGGGGCGTTTTTACGCGGACTTTCGGCAGCCGTCCTACGCTCTCAAAATTTTTTTCGCAGTTTCACATGCCCATCTTCAAACGACGATTCCCAAGCAACTAAAAGAGTCTAACTATCGCAATCACTTTCAGAATCTGCGGAATATATTCTAGTTTCACAATAACATCACCGGGAATTTTGCACGGTGAAACTTTGGGCCCGGGGGGCGTTTTTACGCGGACTTTCGGCAGCCGTCCTACGCTCTCAAAATTTTTTTCGCAGTTTCACATGCCCATCTTCAAACGACGATTCCCAAGCAACTAAAAGAGTCTAACTATCGCAATCACTTTCAGAATCTGCGGAATATATTCTAGTTTCACAATAACATCACCGGGAATTTTGCACGGTGAAACTTTGGGCCCGGGGGGCGTTTTTACGCGGACTTTCGGCAGCCGTCCTACGCTCTCAAAATTTTTTTCGCAGTTTCACATGCCCATCTTCAAACGACGATTCCCAAGCAACTAAAAGAGTCTAACTATCGCAATCACTTTCAGAATCTGCGGAATATATTCTAGTTTCACAATAACATCACCGGGAATTTTGCACGGTGAAACTTTGGGCCCGGGGGGCGTTTTTACGCGGACTTTCGGCAGCCGTCCTACGCTCTCAAAATTTTTTTCGCAGTTTCACATGCCCATCTTCAAACGACGATTCCCAAGCAACTAAAAGAGTCTAACTATCGCAATCACTTTCAGAATCTGCGGAATATATTCTAGTTTCACAATAACATCACCGGGAATTTTGCACGGTGAAACTTTGGGCCCGGGGGGCGTTTTTACGCGGACTTTCGGCAGCCGTCCTACGCTCTCAAAATTTTTTTCGCAGTTTCACATGCCCATCTTCAAACGACGATTCCCAAGCAACTAAAAGAGTCTAACTATCGCAATCACTTTCAGAATCTGCGGAATATATTCTAGTTTCACAATAACATCACCGGGAATTTTGCACGGTGAAACTTTGGGCCCGGGGGGCGTTTTTACGCGGACTTTCGGCAGCCGTCCTACGCTCTCAAAATTTTTTTCGCAGTTTCACATGCCCATCTTCAAACGACGATTCCCAAGCAACTAAAAGAGTCTAACTATCGCAATCACTTTCAGAATCTGCGGAATATATTCTAGTTTCACAATAACATCACCGGGAATTTTGCACGGTGAAACTTTGGGCCCGGGGGGCGTTTTTACGCGGACTTTCGGCAGCCGTCCTACGCTCTCAAAATTTTTTTCGCAGTTTCACATGCCCATCTTCAAACGACGATTCCCAAGCAACTAAAAGAGTCTAACTATCGCAATCACTTTCAGAATCTGCGGAATATATTCTAGTTTCACTAATAACATCACCGGGAATTTTGCACGGTGAAACTTTGGGCCCGGGGGGCGTTTTTACGCGGACTTTCGGCAGCCGTCCTACGCTCTCAAAATTTTTTTCGCAGTTTCACATGCCCATCTTCAAACGACGATTCCCAAGCAACTAAAAGAGTCTAACTATCGCAATCACTTTCAGAATCTGCGGAATATATTCTAGTTTCACAATAACATCACCGGGAATTTTGCACGGTGAAACTTTGGGCCCGGGGGGCGTTTTTACGCGGACTTTCGGCAGCCGTCCTACGCTCTCAAAATTTTTTTCGCAGTTTCACATGCCCATCTTCAAACGACGATTCCCAAGCAACTAAAAGAGTCTAACTATCGCAATCACTTTCAGAATCTGCGGAATATATTCTAGTTTCACAATAACATCACCGGGAATTTTGCACGGTGAAACTTTGGGCCCGGGGGGCGTTTTTACGCGGACTTTCGGCAGCCGTCCTACGCTCTCAAAATTTTTTTCGCAGTTTCACATGCCCATCTTCAAACGACGATTCCCAAGCAACTAAAAGAGTCTAACTATCGCAATCACTTTCAGAATCTGCGGAATATATTCTAGTTTCACAATAACATCACCGGGAATTTTGCACGGTGAAACTTTGGGCCCGGGGGGCGTTTTTACGCGGACTTTCGGCAGCCGTCCTACGCTCTCAAAATTTTTTTCGCAGTTTCACATGCCCATCTTCAAACGACGATTCCCAAGCAACTAAAAGAGTCTAACTATCGCAATCACTTTCAGAATCTGCGGAATATATTCTAGTTTCACAATAACATCACCGGGAATTTTGCACGGTGAAACTTTGGGCCCGGGGGGCGTTTTTACGCGGACTTTCGGCAGCCGTCCTACGCTCTCAAAATTTTTTTCGCAGTTTCACATGCCCATCTTCAAACGACGATTCCCAAGCAACTAAAAGAGTCTAACTATCGCAATCACTTTCAGAATCTGCGGAATATATTCTAGTTTCACAATAACATCACCGGGAATTTTGCACGGTGAAACTTTGGGCCCGGGGGGCGTTTTTACGCGGACTTTCGGCAGCCGTCCTACGCTCTCAAAATTTTTTTCGCAGTTTCACATGCCCATCTTCAAACGACGATTCCCAAGCAACTAAAAGAGTCTAACTATCGCAATCACTTTCAGAATCTGCGGAATATATTCTAGTTTCACAATAACATCACCGGGAATTTTGCACGGTGAAACTTTGGGCCCGGGGGGCGTTTTTACGCGGACTTTCGGCAGCCGTCCTACGCTCTCAAAATTTTTTTCGCAGTTTCACATGCCCATCTTCAAACGACGATTCCCAAGCAACTAAAAGAGTCTAACTATCGCAATCACTTTCAGAATCTGCGGAATATATTCTAGTTTCACAATAACATCACCGGGAATTTTGCACGGTGAAACTTTGGGCCCGGGGGGCGTTTTTACGCGGACTTTCGGCAGCCGTCCTACGCTCTCAAAATTTTTTTCGCAGTTTCACATGCCCATCTTCAAACGACGATTCCCAAGCAACTAAAAGAGTCTAACTATCGCAATCACTTTCAGAATCTGCGGAATATATTCTAGTTTCACAATAACATCACCGGGAATTTTGCACGGTGAAACTTTGGGCCCGGGGGGCGTTTTTACGCGGACTTTCGGCAGCCGTCCTACGCTCTCAAAATTTTTTTCGCAGTTTCACATGCCCATCTTCAAACGACGATTCCCAAGCAACTAAAAGAGTCTAACTATCGCAATCACTTTCAGAATCTGCGGAATATATTCTAGTTTCACAATAACATCACCGGGAATTTTGCACGGTGAAACTTTGGGCCCGGGGGGCGTTTTTACGCGGACTTTCGGCAGCCGTCCTACGCTCTCAAAATTTTTTTCGCAGTTTCACATGCCCATCTTCAAACGACGATTCCCAAGCAACTAAAAGAGTCTAACTATCGCAATCACTTTCAGAATCTGCGGAATATATTCTAGTTTCACAATAACATCACCGGGAATTTTGCACGGTGAAACTTTGGGCCCGGGGGGCGTTTTTACGCGGACTTTCGGCAGCCGTCCTACGCTCTCAAAATTTTTTTCGCAGTTTCACATGCCCATCTTCAAACGACGATTCCCAAGCAACTAAAAGAGTCTAACTATCGCAATCACTTTCAGAATCTGCGGAATATATTCTAGTTTCACAATAACATCACCGGGAATTTTGCACGGTGAAACTTTGGGCCCGGGGGGCGTTTTTACGCGGACTTTCGGCAGCCGTCCTACGCTCTCAAAATTTTTTTCGCAGTTTCACATGCCCATCTTCAAACGACGATTCCCAAGCAACTAAAAGAGTCTAACTATCGCAATCACTTTCAGAATCTGCGGAATATATTCTAGTTTCACAATAACATCACCGGGAATTTTGCACGGTGAAACTTTGGGCCCGGGGGGCGTTTTTACGCGGACTTTCGGCAGCCGTCCTACGCTCTCAAAATTTTTTTCGCAGTTTCACATGCCCATCTTCAAACGACGATTCCCAAGCAACTAAAAGAGTCTAACTATCGCAATCACTTTCAGAATCTGCGGAATATATTCTAGTTTCACAATAACATCACCGGGAATTTTGCACGGTGAAACTTTGGGCCCGGGGGGCGTTTTTACGCGGACTTTCGGCAGCCGTCCTACGCTCTCAAAATTTTTTTCGCAGTTTCACATGCCCATCTTCAAACGACGATTCCCAAGCAACTAAAAGAGTCTAACTATCGCAATCACTTTCAGAATCTGCGGAATATATTCTAGTTTCACAATAACATCACCGGGAATTTTGCACGGTGAAACTTTGGGCCCGGGGGGCGTTTTTACGCGGACTTTCGGCAGCCGTCCTACGCTCTCAAAATTTTTTTCGCAGTTTCACATGCCCATCTTCAAACGACGATTCCCAAGCAACTAAAAGAGTCTAACTATCGCAATCACTTTCAGAATCTGCGGAATATATTCTAGTTTCACAATAACATCACCGGGAATTTTGCACGGTGAAACTTTGGGCCCGGGGGGCGTTTTTACGCGGACTTTCGGCAGCCGTCCTACGCTCTCAAAATTTTTTTCGCAGTTTCACATGCCCATCTTCAAACGACGATTCCCAAGCAACTAAAAGAGTCTAACTATCGCAATCACTTTCAGAATCTGCGGAATATATTCTAGTTTCACAATAACATCACCGGGAATTTTGCACGGTGAAACTTTGGGCCCGGGGGGCGTTTTTACGCGGACTTTCGGCAGCCGTCCTACGCTCTCAAAATTTTTTTCGCAGTTTCACATGCCCATCTTCAAACGACGATTCCCAAGCAACTAAAAGAGTCTAACTATCGCAATCACTTTCAGAATCTGCGGAATATATTCTAGTTTCACAATAACATCACCGGGAATTTTGCACGGTGAAACTTTGGGCCCGGGGGGCGTTTTTACGCGGACTTTCGGCAGCCGTCCTACGCTCTCAAAATTTTTTTCGCAGTTTCACATGCCCATCTTCAAACGACGATTCCCAAGCAACTAAAAGAGTCTAACTATCGCAATCACTTTCAGAATCTGCGGAATATATTCTAGTTTCACAATAACATCACCGGGAATTTTGCACGGTGAAACTTTGGGCCCGGGGGGCGTTTTTACGCGGACTTTCGGCAGCCGTCCTACGCTCTCAAAATTTTTTTCGCAGTTTCACATGCCCATCTTCAAACGACGATTCCCAAGCAACTAAAAGAGTCTAACTATCGCAATCACTTTCAGAATCTGCGGAATATATTCTAGTTTCACAATAACATCACCGGGAATTTTGCACGGTGAAACTTTGGGCCCGGGGGGCGTTTTTACGCGGACTTTCGGCAGCCGTCCTACGCTCTCAAAATTTTTTTCGCAGTTTCACATGCCCATCTTCAAACGACGATTCCCAAGCAACTAAAAGAGTCTAACTATCGCAATCACTTTCAGAATCTGCGGAATATATTCTAGTTTCACAATAACATCACCGGGAATTTTGCACGGTGAAACTTTGGGCCCGGGGGGCGTTTTTACGCGGACTTTCGGCAGCCGTCCTACGCTCTCAAAATTTTTTTCGCAGTTTCACATGCCCATCTTCAAACGACGATTCCCAAGCAACTAAAAGAGTCTAACTATCGCAATCACTTTCAGAATCTGCGGAATATATTCTAGTTTCACAATAACATCACCGGGAATTTTGCACGGTGAAACTTTGGGCCCGGGGGGCGTTTTTACGCGGACTTTCGGCAGCCGTCCTACGCTCTCAAAATTTTTTTCGCAGTTTCACATGCCCATCTTCAAACGACGATTCCCAAGCAACTAAAAGAGTCTAACTATCGCAATCACTTTCAGAATCTGCGGAATATATTCTAGTTTCACAATAACATCACCGGGAATTTTGCACGGTGAAACTTTGGGCCCGGGGGGCGTTTTTACGCGGACTTTCGGCAGCCGTCCTACGCTCTCAAAATTTTTTTCGCAGTTTCACATGCCCATCTTCAAACGACGATTCCCAAGCAACTAAAAGAGTCTAACTATCGCAATCACTTTCAGAATCTGCGGAATATATTCTAGTTTCACAATAACATCACCGGGAATTTTGCACGGTGAAACTTTGGGCCCGGGGGGCGTTTTTACGCGGACTTTCGGCAGCCGTCCTACGCTCTCAAAATTTTTTTCGCAGTTTCACATGCCCATCTTCAAACGACGATTCCCAAGCAACTAAAAGAGTCTAACTATCGCAATCACTTTCAGAATCTGCGGAATATATTCTAGTTTCACAATAACATCACCGGGAATTTTGCACGGTGAAACTTTGGGCCCGGGGGGCGTTTTTACGCGGACTTTCGGCAGCCGTCCTACGCTCTCAAAATTTTTTTCGCAGTTTCACATGCCCATCTTCAAACGACGATTCCCAAGCAACTAAAAGAGTCTAACTATCGCAATCACTTTCAGAATCTGCGGAATATATTCTAGTTTCACAATAACATCACCGGGAATTTTGCACGGTGAAACTTTGGGCCCGGGGGGCGTTTTTACGCGGACTTTCGGCAGCCGTCCTACGCTCTCAAAATTTTTTTCGCAGTTTCACATGCCCATCTTCAAACGACGATTCCCAAGCAACTAAAAGAGTCTAACTATCGCAATCACTTTCAGAATCTGCGGAATATATTCTAGTTTCACAATAACATCACCGGGAATTTTGCACGGTGAAACTTTGGGCCCGGGGGGCGTTTTTACGCGGACTTTCGGCAGCCGTCCTACGCTCTCAAAATTTTTTTCGCAGTTTCACATGCCCATCTTCAAACGACGATTCCCAAGCAACTAAAAGAGTCTAACTATCGCAATCACTTTCAGAATCTGCGGAATATATTCTAGTTTCACAATAACATCACCGGGAATTTTGCACGGTGAAACTTTGGGCCCGGGGGGCGTTTTTACGCGGACTTTCGGCAGCCGTCCTACGCTCTCAAAATTTTTTTCGCAGTTTCACATGCCCATCTTCAAACGACGATTCCCAAGCAACTAAAAGAGTCTAACTATCGCAATCACTTTCAGAATCTGCGGAATATATTCTAGTTTCACAATAACATCACCGGGAATTTTGCACGGTGAAACTTTGGGCCCGGGGGGCGTTTTTACGCGGACTTTCGGCAGCCGTCCTACGCTCTCAAAATTTTTTTCGCAGTTTCACATGCCCATCTTCAAACGACGATTCCCAAGCAACTAAAAGAGTCTAACTATCGCAATCACTTTCAGAATCTGCGGAATATATTCTAGTTTCACAATAACATCACCGGGAATTTTGCACGGTGAAACTTTGGGCCCGGGGGGCGTTTTTACGCGGACTTTCGGCAGCCGTCCTACGCTCTCAAAATTTTTTTCGCAGTTTCACATGCCCATCTTCAAACGACGATTCCCAAGCAACTAAAAGAGTCTAACTATCGCAATCACTTTCAGAATCTGCGGAATATATTCTAGTTTCACAATAACATCACCGGGAATTTTGCACGGTGAAACTTTGGGCCCGGGGGGCGTTTTTACGCGGACTTTCGGCAGCCGTCCTACGCTCTCAAAATTTTTTTCGCAGTTTCACATGCCCATCTTCAAACGACGATTCCCAAGCAACTAAAAGAGTCTAACTATCGCAATCACTTTCAGAATCTGCGGAATATATTCTAGTTTCACAATAACATCACCGGGAATTTTGCACGGTGAAACTTTGGGCCCGGGGGGCGTTTTTACGCGGACTTTCGGCAGCCGTCCTACGCTCTCAAAATTTTTTTCGCAGTTTCACATGCCCATCTTCAAACGACGATTCCCAAGCAACTAAAAGAGTCTAACTATCGCAATCACTTTCAGAATCTGCGGAATATATTCTAGTTTCACAATAACATCACCGGGAATTTTGCACGGTGAAACTTTGGGCCCGGGGGGCGTTTTTACGCGGACTTTCGGCAGCCGTCCTACGCTCTCAAAATTTTTTTCGCAGTTTCACATGCCCATCTTCAAACGACGATTCCCAAGCAACTAAAAGAGTCTAACTATCGCAATCACTTTCAGAATCTGCGGAATATATTCTAGTTTCACAATAACATCACCGGGAATTTTGCACGGTGAAACTTTGGGCCCGGGGGGCGTTTTTACGCGGACTTTCGGCAGCCGTCCTACGCTCTCAAAATTTTTTTCGCAGTTTCACATGCCCATCTTCAAACGACGATTCCCAAGCAACTAAAAGAGTCTAACTATCGCAATCACTTTCAGAATCTGCGGAATATATTCTAGTTTCACAATAACATCACCGGGAATTTTGCACGGTGAAACTTTGGGCCCGGGGGGCGTTTTTACGCGGACTTTCGGCAGCCGTCCTACGCTCTCAAAATTTTTTTCGCAGTTTCACATGCCCATCTTCAAACGACGATTCCCAAGCAACTAAAAGAGTCTAACTATCGCAATCACTTTCAGAATCTGCGGAATATATTCTAGTTTCACAATAACATCACCGGGAATTTTGCACGGTGAAACTTTGGGCCCGGGGGGCGTTTTTACGCGGACTTTCGGCAGCCGTCCTACGCTCTCAAAATTTTTTTCGCAGTTTCACATGCCCATCTTCAAACGACGATTCCCAAGCAACTAAAAGAGTCTAACTATCGCAATCACTTTCAGAATCTGCGGAATATATTCTAGTTTCACAATAACATCACCGGGAATTTTGCACGGTGAAACTTTGGGCCCGGGGGGCGTTTTTACGCGGACTTTCGGCAGCCGTCCTACGCTCTCAAAATTTTTTTCGCAGTTTCACATGCCCATCTTCAAACGACGATTCCCAAGCAACTAAAAGAGTCTAACTATCGCAATCACTTTCAGAATCTGCGGAATATATTCTAGTTTCACAATAACATCACCGGGAATTTTGCACGGTGAAACTTTGGGCCCGGGGGGCGTTTTTACGCGGACTTTCGGCAGCCGTCCTACGCTCTCAAAATTTTTTTCGCAGTTTCACATGCCCATCTTCAAACGACGATTCCCAAGCAACTAAAAGAGTCTAACTATCGCAATCACTTTCAGAATCTGCGGAATATATTCTAGTTTCACAATAACATCACCGGGAATTTTGCACGGTGAAACTTTGGGCCCGGGGGGCGTTTTTACGCGGACTTTCGGCAGCCGTCCTACGCTCTCAAAATTTTTTTCGCAGTTTCACATGCCCATCTTCAAACGACGATTCCCAAGCAACTAAAAGAGTCTAACTATCGCAATCACTTTCAGAATCTGCGGAATATATTCTAGTTTCACAATAACATCACCGGGAATTTTGCACGGTGAAACTTTGGGCCCGGGGGGCGTTTTTACGCGGACTTTCGGCAGCCGTCCTACGCTCTCAAAATTTTTTTCGCAGTTTCACATGCCCATCTTCAAACGACGATTCCCAAGCAACTAAAAGAGTCTAACTATCGCAATCACTTTCAGAATCTGCGGAATATATTCTAGTTTCACAATAACATCACCGGGAATTTTGCACGGTGAAACTTTGGGCCCGGGGGGCGTTTTTACGCGGACTTTCGGCAGCCGTCCTACGCTCTCAAAATTTTTTTCGCAGTTTCACATGCCCATCTTCAAACGACGATTCCCAAGCAACTAAAAGAGTCTAACTATCGCAATCACTTTCAGAATCTGCGGAATATATTCTAGTTTCACAATAACATCACCGGGAATTTTGCACGGTGAAACTTTGGGCCCGGGGGGCGTTTTTACGCGGACTTTCGGCAGCCGTCCTACGCTCTCAAAATTTTTTTCGCAGTTTCACATGCCCATCTTCAAACGACGATTCCCAAGCAACTAAAAGAGTCTAACTATCGCAATCACTTTCAGAATCTGCGGAATATATTCTAGTTTCACAATAACATCACCGGGAATTTTGCACGGTGAAACTTTGGGCCCGGGGGGCGTTTTTACGCGGACTTTCGGCAGCCGTCCTACGCTCTCAAAATTTTTTTCGCAGTTTCACATGCCCATCTTCAAACGACGATTCCCAAGCAACTAAAAGAGTCTAACTATCGCAATCACTTTCAGAATCTGCGGAATATATTCTAGTTTCACAATAACATCACCGGGAATTTTGCACGGTGAAACTTTGGGCCCGGGGGGCGTTTTTACGCGGACTTTCGGCAGCCGTCCTACGCTCTCAAAATTTTTTTCGCAGTTTCACATGCCCATCTTCAAACGACGATTCCCAAGCAACTAAAAGAGTCTAACTATCGCAATCACTTTCAGAATCTGCGGAATATATTCTAGTTTCACAATAACATCACCGGGAATTTTGCACGGTGAAACTTTGGGCCCGGGGGGCGTTTTTACGCGGACTTTCGGCAGCCGTCCTACGCTCTCAAAATTTTTTTCGCAGTTTCACATGCCCATCTTCAAACGACGATTCCCAAGCAACTAAAAGAGTCTAACTATCGCAATCACTTTCAGAATCTGCGGAATATATTCTAGTTTCACAATAACATCACCGGGAATTTTGCACGGTGAAACTTTGGGCCCGGGGGGCGTTTTTACGCGGACTTTCGGCAGCCGTCCTACGCTCTCAAAATTTTTTTCGCAGTTTCACATGCCCATCTTCAAACGACGATTCCCAAGCAACTAAAAGAGTCTAACTATCGCAATCACTTTCAGAATCTGCGGAATATATTCTAGTTTCACAATAACATCACCGGGAATTTTGCACGGTGAAACTTTGGGCCCGGGGGGCGTTTTTACGCGGACTTTCGGCAGCCGTCCTACGCTCTCAAAATTTTTTTCGCAGTTTCACATGCCCATCTTCAAACGACGATTCCCAAGCAACTAAAAGAGTCTAACTATCGCAATCACTTTCAGAATCTGCGGAATATATTCTAGTTTCACAATAACATCACCGGGAATTTTGCACGGTGAAACTTTGGGCCCGGGGGGCGTTTTTACGCGGACTTTCGGCAGCCGTCCTACGCTCTCAAAATTTTTTTCGCAGTTTCACATGCCCATCTTCAAACGACGATTCCCAAGCAACTAAAAGAGTCTAACTATCGCAATCACTTTCAGAATCTGCGGAATATATTCTAGTTTCACAATAACATCACCGGGAATTTTGCACGGTGAAACTTTGGGCCCGGGGGGCGTTTTTACGCGGACTTTCGGCAGCCGTCCTACGCTCTCAAAATTTTTTTCGCAGTTTCACATGCCCATCTTCAAACGACGATTCCCAAGCAACTAAAAGAGTCTAACTATCGCAATCACTTTCAGAATCTGCGGAATATATTCTAGTTTCACAATAACATCACCGGGAATTTTGCACGGTGAAACTTTGGGCCCGGGGGGCGTTTTTACGCGGACTTTCGGCAGCCGTCCTACGCTCTCAAAATTTTTTTCGCAGTTTCACATGCCCATCTTCAAACGACGATTCCCAAGCAACTAAAAGAGTCTAACTATCGCAATCACTTTCAGAATCTGCGGAATATATTCTAGTTTCACAATAACATCACCGGGAATTTTGCACGGTGAAACTTTGGGCCCGGGGGGCGTTTTTACGCGGACTTTCGGCAGCCGTCCTACGCTCTCAAAATTTTTTTCGCAGTTTCACATGCCCATCTTCAAACGACGATTCCCAAGCAACTAAAAGAGTCTAACTATCGCAATCACTTTCAGAATCTGCGGAATATATTCTAGTTTCACAATAACATCACCGGGAATTTTGCACGGTGAAACTTTGGGCCCGGGGGGCGTTTTTACGCGGACTTTCGGCAGCCGTCCTACGCTCTCAAAATTTTTTTCGCAGTTTCACATGCCCATCTTCAAACGACGATTCCCAAGCAACTAAAAGAGTCTAACTATCGCAATCACTTTCAGAATCTGCGGAATATATTCTAGTTTCACAATAACATCACCGGGAATTTTGCACGGTGAAACTTTGGGCCCGGGGGGCGTTTTTACGCGGACTTTCGGCAGCCGTCCTACGCTCTCAAAATTTTTTTCGCAGTTTCACATGCCCATCTTCAAACGACGATTCCCAAGCAACTAAAAGAGTCTAACTATCGCAATCACTTTCAGAATCTGCGGAATATATTCTAGTTTCACAATAACATCACCGGGAATTTTGCACGGTGAAACTTTGGGCCCGGGGGGCGTTTTTACGCGGACTTTCGGCAGCCGTCCTACGCTCTCAAAATTTTTTTCGCAGTTTCACATGCCCATCTTCAAACGACGATTCCCAAGCAACTAAAAGAGTCTAACTATCGCAATCACTTTCAGAATCTGCGGAATATATTCTAGTTTCACAATAACATCACCGGGAATTTTGCACGGTGAAACTTTGGGCCCGGGGGGCGTTTTTACGCGGACTTTCGGCAGCCGTCCTACGCTCTCAAAATTTTTTTCGCAGTTTCACATGCCCATCTTCAAACGACGATTCCCAAGCAACTAAAAGAGTCTAACTATCGCAATCACTTTCAGAATCTGCGGAATATATTCTAGTTTCACAATAACATCACCGGGAATTTTGCACGGTGAAACTTTGGGCCCGGGGGGCGTTTTTACGCGGACTTTCGGCAGCCGTCCTACGCTCTCAAAATTTTTTTCGCAGTTTCACATGCCCATCTTCAAACGACGATTCCCAAGCAACTAAAAGAGTCTAACTATCGCAATCACTTTCAGAATCTGCGGAATATATTCTAGTTTCACAATAACATCACCGGGAATTTTGCACGGTGAAACTTTGGGCCCGGGGGGCGTTTTTACGCGGACTTTCGGCAGCCGTCCTACGCTCTCAAAATTTTTTTCGCAGTTTCACATGCCCATCTTCAAACGACGATTCCCAAGCAACTAAAAGAGTCTAACTATCGCAATCACTTTCAGAATCTGCGGAATATATTCTAGTTTCACAATAACATCACCGGGAATTTTGCACGGTGAAACTTTGGGCCCGGGGGGCGTTTTTACGCGGACTTTCGGCAGCCGTCCTACGCTCTCAAAATTTTTTTCGCAGTTTCACATGCCCATCTTCAAACGACGATTCCCAAGCAACTAAAAGAGTCTAACTATCGCAATCACTTTCAGAATCTGCGGAATATATTCTAGTTTCACAATAACATCACCGGGAATTTTGCACGGTGAAACTTTGGGCCCGGGGGGCGTTTTTACGCGGACTTTCGGCAGCCGTCCTACGCTCTCAAAATTTTTTTCGCAGTTTCACATGCCCATCTTCAAACGACGATTCCCAAGCAACTAAAAGAGTCTAACTATCGCAATCACTTTCAGAATCTGCGGAATATATTCTAGTTTCACAATAACATCACCGGGAATTTTGCACGGTGAAACTTTGGGCCCGGGGGGCGTTTTTACGCGGACTTTCGGCAGCCGTCCTACGCTCTCAAAATTTTTTTCGCAGTTTCACATGCCCATCTTCAAACGACGATTCCCAAGCAACTAAAAGAGTCTAACTATCGCAATCACTTTCAGAATCTGCGGAATATATTCTAGTTTCACAATAACATCACCGGGAATTTTGCACGGTGAAACTTTGGGCCCGGGGGGCGTTTTTACGCGGACTTTCGGCAGCCGTCCTACGCTCTCAAAATTTTTTTCGCAGTTTCACATGCCCATCTTCAAACGACGATTCCCAAGCAACTAAAAGAGTCTAACTATCGCAATCACTTTCAGAATCTGCGGAATATATTCTAGTTTCACAATAACATCACCGGGAATTTTGCACGGTGAAACTTTGGGCCCGGGGGGCGTTTTTACGCGGACTTTCGGCAGCCGTCCTACGCTCTCAAAATTTTTTTCGCAGTTT
Source organism: Salticus scenicus (assembly GCA_963930645.1). NCBI lineage: Eukaryota > Metazoa > Arthropoda > Arachnida > Araneae > Salticidae > Salticus > Salticus scenicus. The sequence goes on from CAWVNO010000818.1 coordinate 23,218, forward strand.
CACATGCCCATCTTCAAACGACGATTCCCAAGCAACTAAAAGAGTCTAACTATCGCAATCACTTTCAGAATCTGCGGAATATATTCTAGTTTCACAATAACATCACCGGGAATTTTGCACGGTGAAACTTTGGGCCCGGGGGGCGTTTTTACGCGGACTTTCGGCAGCCGTCCTACGCTCTCAAAATTTTTTTCGCAGTTTCACATGCCCATCTTCAAACGACGATTCCCAAGCAACTAAAAGAGTCTAACTATCGCAATCACTTTCAGAATCTGCGGAATATATTCTAGTTTCACAATAACATCACCGGGAATTTTGCACGGTGAAACTTTGGGCCCGGGGGGCGTTTTTACGCGGACTTTCGGCAGCCGTCCTACGCTCTCAAAATTTTTTTCGCAGTTTACACTGCCCATCTTCAAACGACGATTCCCAAGCAACTAAAAGAGTCTAACTATCGCAATCACTTTCAGAATCTGCGGAATATATTCTAGTTTCACAATAACATCACCGGGAATTTTGCACGGTGAAACTTTGGGCCCGGGGGGCGTTTTTACGCGGACTTTCGGCAGCCGTCCTACGCTCTCAAAATTTTTTTCGCAGTTTCACATGCCCATCTTCAAACGACGATTCCCAAGCAACTAAAAGAGTCTAACTATCGCAATCACTTTCAGAATCTGCGGAATATATTCTAGTTTCACAATAACATCACCGGGAATTTTGCACGGTGAAACTTTGGGCCCGGGGGGCGTTTTTACGCGGACTTTCGGCAGCCGTCCTACGCTCTCAAAATTTTTTTCGCAGTTTCACATGCCCATCTTCAAACGACGATTCCCAAGCAACTAAAAGAGTCTAACTATCGCAATCACTTTCAGAATCTGCGGAATATATTCTAGTTTCACAATAACATCACCGGGAATTTTGCACGGTGAAACTTTGGGCCCGGGGGGCGTTTTTACGCGGACTTTCGGCAGCCGTCCTACGCTCTCAAAATTTTTTTCGCAGTTTCACATGCCCATCTTCAAACGACGATTCCCAAGCAACTAAAAGAGTCTAACTATCGCAATCACTTTCAGAATCTGCGGAATATATTCTAGTTTCACAATAACATCACCGGGAATTTTGCACGGTGAAACTTTGGGCCCGGGGGGCGTTTTTACGCGGACTTTCGGCAGCCGTCCTACGCTCTCAAAATTTTTTTCGCAGTTTCACATGCCCATCTTCAAACGACGATTCCCAAGCAACTAAAAGAGTCTAACTATCGCAATCACTTTCAGAATCTGCGGAATATATTCTAGTTTCACAATAACATCACCGGGAATTTTGCACGGTGAAACTTTGGGCCCGGGGGGCGTTTTTACGCGGACTTTCGGCAGCCGTCCTACGCTCTCAAAATTTTTTTCGCAGTTTCACATGCCCATCTTCAAACGACGATTCCCAAGCAACTAAAAGAGTCTAACTATCGCAATCACTTTCAGAATCTGCGGAATATATTCTAGTTTCACAATAACATCACCGGGAATTTTGCACGGTGAAACTTTGGGCCCGGGGGGCGTTTTTACGCGGACTTTCGGCAGCCGTCCTACGCTCTCAAAATTTTTTTCGCAGTTTCACATGCCCATCTTCAAACGACGATTCCCAAGCAACTAAAAGAGTCTAACTATCGCAATCACTTTCAGAATCTGCGGAATATATTCTAGTTTCACAATAACATCACCGGGAATTTTGCACGGTGAAACTTTGGGCCCGGGGGGCGTTTTTACGCGGACTTTCGGCAGCCGTCCTACGCTCTCAAAATTTTTTTCGCAGTTTCACATGCCCATCTTCAAACGACGATTCCCAAGCAACTAAAAGAGTCTAACTATCGCAATCACTTTCAGAATCTGCGGAATATATTCTAGTTTCACAATAACATCACCGGGAATTTTGCACGGTGAAACTTTGGGCCCGGGGGGCGTTTTTACGCGGACTTTCGGCAGCCGTCCTACGCTCTCAAAATTTTTTTCGCAGTTTCACATGCCCATCTTCAAACGACGATTCCCAAGCAACTAAAAGAGTCTAACTATCGCAATCACTTTCAGAATCTGCGGAATATATTCTAGTTTCACAATAACATCACCGGGAATTTTGCACGGTGAAACTTTGGGCCCGGGGGGCGTTTTTACGCGGACTTTCGGCAGCCGTCCTACGCTCTCAAAATTTTTTTCGCAGTTTCACATGCCCATCTTCAAACGACGATTCCCAAGCAACTAAAAGAGTCTAACTATCGCAATCACTTTCAGAATCTGCGGAATATATTCTAGTTTCACAATAACATCACCGGGAATTTTGCACGGTGAAACTTTGGGCCCGGGGGGCGTTTTTACGCGGACTTTCGGCAGCCGTCCTACGCTCTCAAAATTTTTTTCGCAGTTTCACATGCCCATCTTCAAACGACGATTCCCAAGCAACTAAAAGAGTCTAACTATCGCAATCACTTTCAGAATCTGCGGAATATATTCTAGTTTCACAATAACATCACCGGGAATTTTGCACGGTGAAACTTTGGGCCCGGGGGGCGTTTTTACGCGGACTTTCGGCAGCCGTCCTACGCTCTCAAAATTTTTTTCGCAGTTTCACATGCCCATCTTCAAACGACGATTCCCAAGCAACTAAAAGAGTCTAACTATCGCAATCACTTTCAGAATCTGCGGAATATATTCTAGTTTCACAATAACATCACCGGGAATTTTGCACGGTGAAACTTTGGGCCCGGGGGGCGTTTTTACGCGGACTTTCGGCAGCCGTCCTACGCTCTCAAAATTTTTTTCGCAGTTTCACATGCCCATCTTCAAACGACGATTCCCAAGCAACTAAAAGAGTCTAACTATCGCAATCACTTTCAGAATCTGCGGAATATATTCTAGTTTCACAAATAACATCACCGGGAATTTTGCACGGTGAAACTTTGGGCCCGGGGGGCGTTTTTACGCGGACTTTCGGCAGCCGTCCTACGCTCTCAAAATTTTTTTCGCAGTTTCACATGCCCATCTTCAAACGACGATTCCCAAGCAACTAAAAGAGTCTAACTATCGCAATCACTTTCAGAATCTGCGGAATATATTCTAGTTTCATAATAACATCACCGGGAATTTTGCACGGTGAAACTTTGGGCCCGGGGGGCGTTTTTACGCGGACTTTCGGCAGCCGTCCTACGCTCTCAAAATTTTTTTCGCAGTTTCACATGCCCATCTTCAAACGACGATTCCCAAGCAACTAAAAGAGTCTAACTATCGCAATCACTTTCAGAATCTGCGGAATATATTCTAGTTTCACAATAACATCACCGGGAATTTTGCACGGTGAAACTTTGGGCCCGGGGGGCGTTTTACGCGGACTTTCGGCAGCCGTCCTACGCTCTCAAATTTTTTTCGCAGTTTCACATGCCCATCTTCAAACGACGATTCCCAAGCAACTAAAAGAGTCTAACTATCGCAATCACTTTCAGAATCTGCGGAATATATTCTAGTTTCACAATAACATCACCGGGAATTTTGCACGGTGAAACTTTGGGCCCGGGGGGCGTTTTTACGCGGACTTTCGGCAGCCGTCCTACGCTCTCAAAATTTTTTTCGCAGTTTCACATGCCCATCTTCAAACGACGATTCCCAAGCAACTAAAAGAGTCTAACTATCGCAATCACTTTCAGAATCTGCGGAATATATTCTAGTTTCACAATAACATCACCGGGAATTTTGCACGGTGAAACTTTGGGCCCGGGGGGCGTTTTTACGCGGACTTTCGGCAGCCGTCCTACGCTCTCAAAATTTTTTTCGCAGTTTCACATGCCCATCTTCAAACGACGATTCCCAAGCAACTAAAAGAGTCTAACTATCGCAATCACTTTCAGAATCTGCGGAATATATTCTAGTTTCACAATAACATCACCGGGAATTTTGCACGGTGAAACTTTGGGCCCGGGGGGCGTTTTTACGCGGACTTTCGGCAGCCGTCCTACGCTCTCAAAATTTTTTTCGCAGTTTCACATGCCCATCTTCAAACGACGATTCCCAAGCAACTAAAAGAGTCTAACTATCGCAATCACTTTCAGAATCTGCGGAATATATTCTAGTTTCACAATAACATCACCGGGAATTTTGCACGGTGAAACTTTGGGCCCGGGGGGCGTTTTTACGCGGACTTTCGGCAGCCGTCCTACGCTCTCAAAATTTTTTTCGCAGTTTCACATGCCCATCTTCAAACGACGATTCCCAAGCAACTAAAAGAGTCTAACTATCGCAATCACTTTCAGAATCTGCGGAATATATTCTAGTTTCATAATAACATCACCGGGAATTTTGCACGGTGAAACTTTGGGCCCGGGGGGCGTTTTTACGCGGACTTTCGGCAGCCGTCCTACGCTCTCAAAATTTTTTTTCGCAGTTTCACATGCCCATCTTCAAACGACGATTCCCAAGCAACTAAAAGAGTCTAACTATCGCAATCACTTTCAGAATCTGCGGAATATATTCTAGTTTCACAATAACATCACCGGGAATTTTGCACGGTGAAACTTTGGGCCCGGGGGGCGTTTTTACGCGGACTTTCGGCAGCCGTCCTACGCTCTCAAAATTTTTTTCGCAGTTTCACATGCCCATCTTCAAACGACGATTCCCAAGCAACTAAAAGAGTCTAACTATCGCAATCACTTTCAGAATCTGCGGAATATATTCTAGTTTCATAATAACATCACCGGGAATTTTGCACGGTGAAACTTTGGGCCCGGGGGGCGTTTTTACGCGGACTTTCGGCAGCCGTCCTACGCTCTCAAAATTTTTTTCGCAGTT
>CAWVNO010000820.1:0-21000 GCA_963930645.1 Salticus scenicus
GTTCTGTATCACGATACAGATTCGATCGTTTATGCCAGTGATGGTATAAACGATCCGCCCCTCGGCAACTTTCTCGGGGAATTCACCGATGAACTGGATGGTGATGTGATATCCGTGTTTGTATCTGGTAAGTGTTTTAAATTTCTCTCTTTATTTATTTATGTTTCTGATCTCATTTGAAACCTATTTTTTACTTTATTAAATTCATTTCTTTCTTTTTTTACAGGTGGCCCTAAAAACTATGGTTTTGAAACAAAAAGTGGTAAAACTTGTTGCAAGGTAAGGGGGTTCACCTTGAACTTTAAGAATTCCCAGTCTTTAAATTTTGAATCTATTCGGAAGTTAATTACGGAAATGAGTGAAACTCAAACGATCCCAATTACAGACCCAGCAAAAATCACCCGGGATCCAAAACGCAGAAAGGTCATTAACAGAGAACAAAGGAAACTTTACAGGGTGGTCTATGACAAACGTGTCATTCAGCACGATTTGACCACCCTACCTTACGGGTATTAAACGAACATGAAGAAAGAAAAAACAAAATGTAACGAGAAAATTTGTAAATTTATTCTTAACAATAAATCATATTTATTTTTTGTAATTGAGTTTGTCATTTTTCTTTTGGAAAATTAAAAATGTTAAATGAAAAGAAATAAAACAACAACTGAAAAAATTCAAGCAAGAAATTTATTAAAAAATCATTTTTTACAAGTTTAGCCATTTTGACGAAGTCAATTTTTTTCTTCCAGGTTTTGCATACATAGTTTTCACATACGGTGAACGTTTTCTCTTCGGAGAGGATTTCATAACAGTTAAATATTTATTTTTGATAAACTCTCGTGGAAAATCACAAATCTTCAATTTTTCATTAAATTCTTCAAAGGCATCTGGTTTTTTTATTCTGTTTCTTAATAGGAAATTGATTAGTTGAACAATATCAGAATCAGGGATAACATTATTGTCCACTTTAACTTCTTTATTTTCATTCCAAAATATTTCATGCTGTCTTAAAAATTCTATAATTTTCGAAGCAGTTTTTTTATGTTTGACAGGAACGGTGTTCAAAATTTCACTTTCTGTAACAAGATTGTTTTCAGGAGGATTTTCCGTGACTGGAACTTCGGAACGTTTCACAGTATTCACATCTGGGAATGACACAAACTTCTGCAAAATCTGTATGTATAGCTTTGCTTTTTCATCTTCTTCTAATTTTCTTTTCAAAATATTTTGAATCTGTATGTCTAAATCACTCAAATGTTCTTCGGCAAATTCTTGATCTCTATCCATTGGAATTAGTCTGAATTTACGAGCGAATTCCATTTATCAATGTACTTAGTACAGACACGGCAGCGGGAATGAGAATAGAAAGAAAACCTTCTCCTTTTTGAACAAGGAGTCGCCTTTTCTTAAATAATGGGACTTTTTTATCTCCTAGACAACGCAAAGTTTTTTTATAATGGATTAATTTGTTTTTCTGACGTTTGGTGACAGGTACGTTACCCTTTAATAGGTTTAAGGCGCATTCACACACACCTTTTATGATACTGTTAGGACACTTTCTAAGAAAGGCTGCTTTCTGTTTCGTCTTGCTTAACAATCTGAGATGTTCCAGCGTCGACATCCTGAATACAAATGATTTGTGGGAAGCTTATATTCTCCTTTATAAATACGCCGAAAGCAAATGCTTTCGCCAGTGCGCAGTGTTTAAAAAACGATTTATGACTGGGGCATTTCACATCTGCTTCCTCTAGTGAGACTATTTTGGGACAATCAAAATCATTGAGATTAAAAACTTTTCGTTTAGACATTTTCTCTAAAAATTTTGTTTTTTCTAATCCTTTGGTAAAAATCTTTTTATGGGAAATAAACAAAGATGAAAGTATAACTTCTAAAGCTGAATAAGGTAATTCTCCACTCTCCCAGCGTAAACCATGACAATAACGAGTTAGCCATGCAAAAGATTTTCTTTTTTTGAGGGTTAATTGTTCCCATGGATAAGGAGGGAGAAAGCTCCAGCGGGCATGATAATTAAAGTCCACGGCATAAAAGGCCAATTCTTTGACAACAAAATCTTGCGAATTTATCTGAAAGCCCTGAAATTCTACTACAGCTGAAGACATGTTCACTGAAGGATGCACTGAATAGAAATGATTTATCGAGGTTCATACACGTAATGTTTATCACCCGAAAATATTCCTGTGCGCAGGCGCAAACGATCATCTGCCCTTGGGCGCAAATCAATAAGCAAATAACCAAATTCAGGTGATGTAGCATCGTAAAAAATTTCTTGGAAAGCTCGAACTTTACCTGGATACATTTGGCGAGCTAAGATATTAATTTGAGTTTTATCCCTAGGATTTCTAAATAAGAAAATGTATTGAGAATTTAGATTAACATTTCGCATTTCTTTACCCTGAACAAAAATATTTTGAGTTAAAAATATAACAGATAAATTTTGGTGATGACTGCCTTTCGTAAAAAGATTACTTAAGCGAAAATCATTCGCTAATTCTGACATTAAATCGTCTATGACAATTAAAGCATTTCGAAGTGAGTTAAGATTAGACGGTAGTCCTTCTTTAAAATTCACATCTTTCATTGAATTAAAAAGAGGTTGGTATTTACCGTAACAATAAATAATATTCGTTGGCATGGGATTAAACATCTTACAATCAATCAACTTTTTAACTAGAAATGTTTTTCCAGATTGCGTGGGGCCAGAAATAAGGCAAGTAGATGGGTGTTCTAACTTGAGAAGTTCCATTTTTTAAATGATAAATTTTTCAAAATGATCCTACTTTTATACTCTTTCCGTCAAAATAAAACATGGTTTTTTTTTTTAAAGTAGGAAAATATTAATAAAACACATTAAAGAAAATACAAACACATTTATTAAAAAAAATAATTTTTATTTTTTGAAAATCATATTTACACCATATCTTTTTTTGACAAACTGAAACATTCGAAAATCATTCTTCTTTCTAGATAGTACATTTACAATAGATTTCATACAGAGTCCTTGACATCGTTTTATTATAAAAAAAATACAATATTGTCCACAGACATTGGACGTTAAACTTTGAAACGTTGTCTTGTTCCATTGAATTTGAGAATACGTCTTTACAAATCTTGTGATGTCTTCTCCATAGGTTTCGGGAGGTAATCCGTAAGAGTCGAAAAAATCAATATTCTTTTGGTCTTGAATGTAAACAGCCAGCCAATGGGATCCCTTTTCATCATGTTTATCAGTATTGAGTACAAATGCACAAGGGAATTTTCGAATGACAGGTATTTTGTCAGAAGGAAAAACACCTACAAAATACCTAGCAGAAACAGGATCGCGAGATAAAACTGTATGAATTTGAGACGAATTCATCAGTTCCCAAAATCATACAAAATATTTCGAGCTTTGTTGATTTCAATTAAATTTTCAAATTCAGCATACACGATCAGAGAGATTGTTTGTATTAGAGGAGTACTAAATTTAAGTTCCAATCTTAGATTGCTATGACGAATAAGGTTAAGATGAGAACCATCACATAAGTCAGGCGTCAAATCAAAACGAAATAAAGAATATCCTTTTGAAAATTCTGACCTAGATAAATACAGTCCTTTATTGTCGGCATTCACAAATAAATTTTGATAAGCACGGATAAATAAACCATTTTCAAAATTAGGCTGAATGGGATTATGAGGAACAGGTTGACCATCTACATAGACGCCTATAAAGTTCATATTGTAATGCTGAAATTCAAAGGGGGACTTTTTATAGTTACCGTTAAATGCATCATTGTCTACACAGGCAATCACAATACGATTCGGCATTTGACCAATAAAAATGTTATCCTGAATAAAACTCATATTTCCGGCAGGAATGGAATAAGTTTTGCAAAGAACTCTATCAATAGGATACTTGGCTGTCGTTTTTTCTAGGCTTTTGGCATGTCCCAAAACAACACCTGGGCTAACCCTTATTTTTCGAACAAATAAAGAGGCATGATCAAGGAATACTTTGAATTCCCCTTCACCCCCTAACAAGCAAAATTCTGGTTTACTACGAATAAGTTTTATTTTCACGTCGACCATGTTAAGTAGTAGTCTCTCTTGGTGAAACATATCCAAGTGCAAACGACCCATCATATCAACTGAAGCACTTAGTTTAAACAGTTCAGCACGTTTATTAAAACCTTCATTAGGGTTAGGATCTGCCGTGTCAAAAACATTCATTCGACCAGCGGTGTCTTTGTAAAATAATTCCGAGGAAAGTTGAGAGGTTTTCACATCATATCCATGATTCAGTAATGTTTCTATCATAGCTCTATATGGATACGTATTATTACTGGATGAAACAAGTCTTTCATTTAGGCTGATGTCTACTTGGGAAAACATAGAATGTAAGAAAAGGTTCACAGGGCCGACTTTACACTTATCCGTTATAGGCTTGCCATCATTTTTTAAAATTTTTACTTTGATATACAGTTGAGTTTGCGACAAATCAAGATACTCTTCACCGCTTCCAGACACATTAAATTCCACAGGACCGCCATCAGATGCATTGGCAAGAGGATGAAACTCAACCCATTGGCCTCTTTCAATAACTGTTTGAGTGGGTGGTAAAGAAAATAGTTCTAGTTCTGATTTAGCGCATTCTGGAGAATCTTTTAAAAGAAAAGCCATTTTATAGAGTATGTCTAATCAAAAATATCACGTCCTTGCACTTTCCGTGCTTTCGATGAAATGAAACGTTTGGAAGGTTTGCGTTTCCTTTTAAGCTTTCCGTGACCGATCATCTCATCCGCTTTTTGAACAGCCTTTCTGGCTAGTTTTTTTCCGGTTTCTTTCGTTCGCGTTTTGAGAGAAGATTTCAAACTTTCGCCTGACAATACATCGTTTGCTACCATAGTGCCAGTTCGTAAAGCTTCTTTTCCGACTGTTTTGGCACCGCTTATTAAAAAGGGCATTGCACTTCGGAATAGTTTAGCAAAAAATCCACCTATTCCATGTCCTCTCTGCAAACCGGTTCCCTGATAATAAGGCAAACCTTGTCCTGTTTGCCCGGCATAATAATCTTCAAATTTTTTCGTACAACACGTATAAGGCACCAACATTTTTATTGATCCTTCTTTCACGTCAACGAAATTGAAAATGAGAGTTATTTGAAAAGAAAGGTCCTTTTTATATAATTTGCCGTAAACGAAAATGTAAAGTGACAAACACTTTGCCTCTTTCAAAAGGTACTAAAGCCCCAGAATGAAGTCTTATATCAATATGTATTGTTTGGAAATGCTGCCGAATAACAGGCAAGTAAAAAGGTCTTGGATAATGAGCATTTACAATTTCGCCGTCGTTTCCATCTACCGTGACGATTTTTAGCAAAGGAGCTTGTACATCACCTACGATTTGGGGTTCTGTTAGATCACAGTATACATATATCACTGGAAAAGAGCACTTTGGATCGGCAACAAACGGACTTTGTTGAAATCCTGAATATTTTCCTGGTTCGAATCCCAATAGTTCCGCTATACCTTCGTGGAGGATTACTTTTGATTTTCCATCCGTCTTAATAGTTACTCGTTTCGTTACTGGGTGATACTGAAACTCAATCTTATTTTTATGGGATTCTATTGTCATACTTCCAATAAGATCTGGTATTGTTTCATAACAACCTGGGGGGACTCTTCTACCTTCTAGTATTCCATCACCCAAATCAAAACCAAATAAATTATTATCATTTCGAACGTTATACCAAGTATGGGGATAAATGAAATCGACTAAAGCCATTTCCCATTCGCCATTTAAATTGATTGGACTAGGCAGCTGCGTCGTAAATTGCGATATTTTATTATGCGGGAAAAAGCTCAAAGAGCTGTCACTGATCAGTGTGACGTAGAAAGACATCGTTTTTAAAATGAAAGGTAAGTTACACAAATGCTCTATTTATATCATTTTGACATCGCTGACCCATGTATTGAATTTTTGAGGATAACCCTGAAACTTTACGAAGTATTCAACTTTTCCATGACGTTTTCTTTTTTTCAAAACTTTTTCCACTGGATAAAATCCAGAATCCGAAATTTTTTGTAACTCTTGCTTGTAAAAACTGCCTTTTATAATTTCTCCTGCTAAATCTTTCAGTTTATAGACAACAGGTACACGAGGTAAAATTTTATAAATTGTAAATATTTCCCTTGTCCAGTTTTGTTCATATCCTTTTTCAAACAACATTTTTTCTCGACTGATGCGAACAGTATCTCCAACTTTTAAATCTGTACGATTAGGTTTTGGAACCAATGTTTGCTGATCATATAGCGTATGCCAAATTTTCTGTTGGTTTTCTAACGTCACCGATGCAGGCTCTGTTTGTATACTACGATGCCAAGTATGATTATAACTGTGTACTAATTTATTGATGACATCGATGTATCTTCTTGTGTTCATTTCAGTAAAATATTTCCACATCTTAGTTTTCAAAGTGCGATTAAAACGTTCAACCACCGACGCCTTGGTTGCATTATGTGTAGTGAAAAAATGAATTTTCTTCTTTTTAAAGTAATCTTGTACAAGATTGTTCGTAAATTCTTTACCCGAGTCTGTTTGAAGTCGTTCGGGTAACCTTTCCGCAAATATTTTTTCAAAAGCTTGTTTAATAGTCATAGACCTTTTATTTTTCAAAGGTATCCCCAAGCGTACTTTGACAAAATATCAATACAAGTAAGTAAATATTTGTAACCATCGTTATAATTAGCTAAGGATTGCATATCCACTAAATCAGACTGAAACTGCTCGTCGATGCCTCCTACAATCACACGATTTGTTTGGAATCTGTGTCTCAAAGGCTTGTGCAAAGTATACGAATCTTTCGTTTGAAGCCATTTCTTGATGTCTTTGGTTTTTACGCGACCTTTTAAAGCACGCTGTAAAGCACTGACACCACCGAAACTGGCCGGATGCTCTGGATCCCGATACGTCTAATTCAATACTGCTTCCATTACAGCAGTAGTTGTGATCTAGCCGAACACTTATATTCATAATGATTCAAACAAAACGTATAACCCAGTATTTATATATTCACAAAAATCTTAAATATTTTCTATGTGGTAAACATAAAAAAGTCACACACACACAAGAAGTTCTATAATAATCAATATTTATTTACATTAAAAATTTACATAATAAAGAATCAATTACAAGAAAACAATAATTTGTTTAAAATAAGTTCTTCTTCATTTTCTTCACCAACATACATTTTTTCAACAGCTTCAAATGTTTTTTCTACATCTAAAGAAGGGAAAAATTCTTCTACTCCTAATACTGCTTGGAAATCAATATTTAAATTTTTATGAACTATATCTCTGGCTACATCATCCCAATTTATCGAGAACAATGCTTGGTGAAAATATTCTGACCATTTTTCAGATCGACTTTTCGTTAAACAGTCATGCATAAAACTGGCTTCATACGAATCTCGACAGCCACAACAATTTATAAGTTCTGTAATTTTTATTGTAATAGCTGCAGCAAGACAGTTTTGAAGTGAAACAAGAAGTTCTAAAAATGCATCAGGGTTCTCCACGGGTTTCAACTGTAAATTTGGATTATCGAGTTCTTTTCCAATGCAATAGGATAAAGTGTAAGTGATCAGCGCTTGTTTCATGCGATCTGTTATTAAACACTTGTTGTCACAAAGCTTTCCTAACTCAGCACCGCTAAGCACAACATATTCAGATAAAAATTGCATGCTCAAATTTTTTCTTTGAAATAATCTTTGGAAAACAAAAATTTCTTGATTATTCTTCATTTGTTTCGAAATGCATAAATCTTTGTCTATAATAAACACCTTATCCGAAGATTTATGATTTAAAATAGCATTTACTTTCCTACACAAAGAATACCATACTTTGGGTGATAAGGATACTCCGTCTTTCGTCGCATGTAACACGCCATTTTCACCTTTAACATACCTCCTGATGTGCACTCGAGTTTTTCCGATATAATGATTGACAGTAAGGAAATTTTCTCCACCTAGGTATTTCATATCCAAAGAATCAGTCCATTCTTCTTCCACATTTTCTGTAAACATCTCTTCCTGAAAAAAGCAATAAAAAGAAATCATTAATAAATAATCAAGATTTTTTGTATTAAAAGAAAGTGTATACTACTTTATTCAAAGGGAAAATGTTTTTTAAAAGAGAGAAAACTTACTTTAGTTCGGTCTTCTTTTATTTTCTTGCATCTTTCTTCTGTTTGAACACGTTTCCGCTTGTTATGTCCAGGTGTTTTCATCATACGGAAAGTTAGATTAACACGCACACCAGTGTGTTTCTTCTCTTTTGGAATTCCATGGCTCCAGAATTTATTTGTTGGGGGATTCATAACCAAAAGCGAGTTGGACTTTAATTCCACTTTTTTATCTTGGTAATTGGGTCTTTTAAAAATCATAGTACGTGTTTCTCCAAAGCTTAGGGAACAGATAGGGTGGTTTTCCTCTAAGTCGGCTTCATCATCTTTATGTTGACCAATACAGGCATTTCCATCCTCGTACCGATTTATCAACACGAAATTAAAATTGACACCCATCATAGTTTCAATAAGACTTTTTATTTCAAAAAGCAAAGGAGGCCAAGGCTGGCTGATTAGTGTCAGTCCTGAAAAAGTATAAGATAAATCAGGGTCTCCAAAAGCAGCAATCTTCCGCGAAATAGGATAAGATTTATTTCGAATACGTATATGGCATTGCTCCTCGGGTAAATAAACAATTTCTTTTTCTAGTCTTTCAAAAATGTCTTCTGAAGAAGCAAATACATTTTCGTGGATCAAAAGATTAAGTCCGTCTTCCATGATTACGTAGCGAAGAGAGAGCGAATTGAACAGCAGGAATGAAGCGAGACTAAAATGTGAAGATATTTCGTGATGTCTAGGATTTTATACCCAGATTTACTGTCTTATCTTCTCAGCAAACGCATCAGGATTGGATAAAAACACGAATGATGTCACAGTGCTCTCTTGTAATTGGCTGGATCCCCTTGGACGAGTCCACTTGGGCGCAGGTGGGGGAAACGTCTTCCCACCCCTACCTCCTAAAAGGGGAAAAACATAAAAAAGGAAGTTCGAGGGAACGTCATCGTAGCTTAATCGGTAGCGCGCGGAACTTGCATGCCACAGATGGTGGGTTCGATTCCACTCGAGGGTAATTTCGTTTTGTAAAAAATCTGGCGAATTAAAATAGCCAATAAAATAATAAATTCACTCATTAAGATTGATTAATGAAATATTGATTAAAAAATTAATTACTGATAAAAAATATACTACATTGTCCTCTTTCCAGTTGATGACGTCATTCTCTCTCATGTTCTGACAGGATTCTGTGTTGTCCCTTTAAGAAAACTCTCCCCCTCCCTCACATGTTCTGACAAGAACTTCAGATTGCCAACGGATAAAAAGAAACTTTACCCCCGTCATCTTTCACGATCAAACAACCGTTACGTCACTTCCGGTTTCCTCCACCATTCCCCCTTCCGTCACATGTCTTGACAAGAAGTCCAGGTTGCCATCGGATAAAAAGAAACTCTACCCCCGTCATCTTTCACAATCAAGCAACCGTTACGTCACTTCCGGTTTCCTCCCCCTCCTTCCCCCCCTCCTATGACGTCACTTCCGTCCCTCAAACGGGGGGGCTTACTACTCACAATTAATCTATTTCGGATTAAGAAACGTTAATACAAAACATGTTTTTAAGTTGACCATGAAGTTGTTTCAATCAAATGTTGATTTGGGGAAGGATACTTCAACCTGAACTTCCTTGTGCACAGCTCTGATTTTGTGAATCCCTGAAATGTAAAAGTATTGTAAAAAAAAAAAAAAAAAAAAAAAAAAAAAGTTATTATAAAATTGAATGCATAAAATATCCATTTATGGAAATTTGAAGAGATTTACCCAAGTTCTTAAATAAATAAATAAAAATCTGTTTAATGGAAAATATATATAAGATCGCCTAGGGTCGCCGAAAAAGCGAGACCGCCGAAAAAAATTAGAACACTGCGCATTTTTTTACTCTCTTTTAGATGACAGGGAAAAAACTAAAATTTTAAACCAAATTTTGTCTCTTTTAACCCTTTTCGACCAAGGCAGCATGATCGTGCAGGTCCACATACATTTTTGCATCTGGAACATCCATATGTAGTAAAAATCAGACATGAACGGTCGTGTAGAAACAGTAGAGAAACTTTTTCAATCTACAGATGGTGATTGTAGTCCATGTTTTTCTTTTAACCGGCAAGTTTAGCTTTATTTTACATGTACAAGGAATACAGTTCGCCTTTTTATCTATCGTAAAAAAGTAATTATCAATATATTTCTAATTTCTTAAATACAAATTTTTAGTTTAATGTGTAAATATCTATAAAATAATAAAATACAGTTCCCGCTGCTTATTAAAATCACATTCGTTCTGAGCCAAAGTGATTTTATTAAGCGGCTGATTTTTATATCCGGCGAACATTCCTGCCCTTAAGGAAAAGGTACTACTTCCCTGAATTTTGAAAGAAACTTCAAAAGGTAAAGAATAATGGAACTTTTGGTAGATAATTAACTAATTGTTTCTTCAATATAAGTAAATTAAACGCATTTCAAGTTCCTATGCACTTTCGTTAGAGAAAAATCATCATTACTTTACCAAAAATTCACGCTGTTCTTATAAATTTTAAATTTTTCCGTTTAAACCTCATGAATGATAGTAATTTCAAAATAAGAACTAGAAATTGCCTTTTAATAATTATAAATTAAAAAAAAAAATAATAATAATAATTTAAAATCAAATTTGTATTTTATTACTGCGTTTTGAAGAATACGTTCCTTGAAATTGTTACGGAAATAAGTTATGGGGCGTATTTAATTTATAACTGTGCTTCAAGTGTAAAATCTTCAACAATGAACGATAACGGAGGGTTTGTTGAGCTTTAATTTCTTTTTCTATTAAAAAAAAATCACAATGTAAATAAAAAAAAAAATTTTAGTGTGCATAAATGATATTTTTTGGCTGTTGAGGAGATATTTTTGAGTTTATTAACCGGCGATGCTGATTTTATTAAGCGGCGGCTTTAAAAGTAGTTTGTATTGATTTGATTCCGGTCTTGGCAAATTGATCAGATTAACCGGCTGATTTTATTAACCAGTGAATTTATAAAGCGGCAGTTACTGTAAATTGATTATACACAATTTATGCTGTTCGTAGGACTTAAATTTACCTCACCCGCACGATCGTGCGACTTGGGCATTACGTGATAACAAAAAGTTCCCCCAAAAAATAAAATGGATCTTTTAAAATTCAAATTAGAGGTAGCTGAAGCTTTAGTAGCATCTCCACTTTCTAATAGAAGCATTATAAATGATGGTAAAGTTGGTGATGCTGTAATTCCTCTGGTAAAAGGATCCAAATATCATAATTTACCTGCCAAAACACGTCATGCCAGGACAAAAGATACGATATGTATGGACATTTCCCAAGTGTTGATGATATTTCGCGACCTTGAAAATGCAAATTTGAAAACTGCAAAAGCAGTTCAAGAACATGGTGTGAAAAATGCAACGTGTATTAGTGTTTATCAAAAACGATTACAAGTTTCAAAGATTTTCATTGTAAGTAAATATCAGTGAACATACGAATAATAAGTCAATGAATTTCCTTATTTGTAACAACTTGAGTTCAATATAGTTTGCTTCTTTTATCAACTTAAAGCCAGAAAATGTATAGGGGAGACCTAGGGCCGCTTTTTTCAATGCCCCAAAACAGAGCCCTTGATCTGTTTAAAACTGATATGTACATATCTTTAGGACTAATCACTTCCAATTGGGATTAATATAAATATCTAAAATAATAAATTCCGAGAAATAGAAGGTTTTTAAAAAAACTTCACTCGTGGCCCTAGGTACAAACCCTCATTGTACCTGGGGCCAGACCACATTGTACCTAGGGCCATTCTCTCAAATTTAGATTTCACTTTGTAATGAATAGAAAATAAGCATATAAACATGTATTTTATAAAAGAAACAATATCAAGTAATATATTTATTTATCATATAATAATTATCATGTTGTTGCCTTAATTTGAAACTCGACATTTTTCTTTCTTTCTTTTCTTTTTTTTTTTTTTCCTTTGGGGTATTCTAACAGAATGTTTCTTTTTTCTTTTTTTTTTCTGGAGTGTCTTTTGGATTTCTAAATCTCTCTGATTTTCGGTCACAACTTTTCTTTGATGTGGCAGGTTTTGCTGAGGTTCGTACCTGTTAAAGCATGACACACGAAAAAGATGTTAGATGTTAAAGGTTTCGAAATTTGAACAGGACATGAAACAGAGACATCCAGTTCTATCATTGTTGGTTTAATTTCTTCCTGGAATTTTTTTTTTTTTTAAATTTATGGAGGGATCTTGTCTTTCAGTCACATTTGAACTTAAATATTCATCCTCAGTGAATGTGTTTTGATTCATTGGCCATATGCTGGATACATGAAAGCCTGATAGAATGTTTACAGGAGTAAAGGCCAACGGATAGGACTTGCCAACATTTTCAGCAATGTCATATATAGTGATTGGTTTACCAGGGTTTGCCAGCATCCAATTACTATAGGCTGTACTGTGTTTCTTAACACTTTCGCGACCACTGACGTAGATTCACGTCATTTGAAAATATGAAACTCCACCAGTGGGCGTTTCTTTTGCAATTTGTATGTTAGTTGTTTCTAAAAAATATACACTATTCATATTTGTACAATCAGTACACTATAGATGCAAATACTTTGATTAGAGAGGGTATGATTATAATGCATATCCATTTATAATATAAATGTGAATGCGAAAAAATTTGTTTTGAAAAATTGTAACTTATGGGAAAAACGCCCACAGGCGCACCTTACTATCAAAAATACAAAAACATGTGTTCGCGAAAGTGTTAAAGGGTCCAAACACACTGGTCCTAGGTACAAGTTTTTGTAACTTCATTCAAAATGCCTTCCACTAAAAAATCCACATGCAGAGAGGACTAATTAAATATCTCATTTATTACTCAATATAACAAGCAAAATTATACACTAGAAATGAAAGAAAAATATTTGACTTGCCTTTGTAAAATAGCAAGAGAGATGAGCTGCAAAATTTTACTTCAAACCATGTAAATTCGTTTTCTACATGCAACTTGTCAAAACTTTCTTCTCAAAAGTTCCAAAGTAGTTGTAAAAGTAGCAATTGGTGTTGTTACTCGCCCAATTGAGTAATAAAATTTAAAATTAAATATTATTCAAATAAAGTGGGGTGGCCCTAGGTATATGATGGCCCTAGGTACACGGGTCTCCTCTAACTCTTTCAATTTTGCAGGTAATGATTTCACAGAAAAAGCCCAACCCGCATGATCGTGTGGGTACCCTCTGCCTTCCAGAGATGAAACAAGAAATTTTTTTTTTTTTTTTTTCAGTGTCATAGGGACCAGTATATAGTAAAAATACAGAAGAATGCAATATATTAAGGACAAAATATTTCGGATCGGAAAGGGTTAAGGCATGTGTGCATATTCTAATGTAAATTAAATGTAACATTCTTTAAGAATTTTAATTTTGATGTACTAAAATATTTACTTTTACTAAATGTATGCCTTAAACTGCATTGTGATAATGAATGAAGATTAGGCTTTTTCTAATAAGGAAGAGGGAGGGGGGGAGGAAAAGGTGATTTGCAATCTATTGCAAATAATAATAAATGGCGCCACCCGATTGCGATTTAATGATAATAAGCACAGATATACATTTAGAAATATTTCAGTGCAAAATAGGCAATTCTTTATCAGAAAAGAAAGTAAAAAAGTAAAAAATAAATTATTTTATTAAGCTTGCAAATTTTTTATTTGCCAAATATTTAAAAGTCAAAAGAATCAAGAACCATACTGTAACAGAACTAAAATCACCCTTCACAATTATATTAGAAGACTCTGGGAATCTACTAGATCCCCCATTGAAAAAACCGAAACGTGAAATTATTTGCTTTAGAAATAAAAAAATGGATCGACTTCATTAAATCCCTTGCTCCCACTGGTCTTTATAGAATTACCTAAAATAAATCCGTAAACGTTTTCTCCCTAATCCCTCTCTTAAAAAACAAAACGATTTTTTTCTTGTAAAGATGACGAAAATGTCGAAATATTTCCTGATCAATATGAAACTCAATTCAACCAGCATACTCATGTCTTTGACCAAGGTACTATGAACAGTCCATAATGTACTCCAACCTTTTGGCATCCTTCTTCCTAGCGATTCTATAGAATCAACCACGTTTCAAAAGATTGTTTCAGTCATTAAATTATTCCCTAATAGAAAAGCTCCAGATTATGGTGAAATCAATAATGCGGCCCTCAAAAATCTTCCTATATAACTACATCAATATTTCAGTCCTACTAATTAAAGATTAAAGCTATAGTTAAATATTTATATTTCCCCATCTCCTGGCGTTGTGCTGTCATTATCTCAACCAAGGAACCTGGTGAAGACCCTGTCTTGACTACAAATTACAGACACATTTTTCTACCCCCTTCTCTTTGTTAACTTCTTGAACATGTTTTTATCATCAGACTTATTAATTTCTTTCTAGACTCTCCACAACAATTCGATACTAGAAATAAACATTTCATCACCTTCACCTAATTAATCTTAAGAGTCACAGAATTCGTTTATGATATTTTTATTAAGTCGGAGCCTTATTTCTTGACGTCACTAAAATCTTTGACAAATTTTGGCAATGACGACCTTATTTTTAAATTCATCCAATTTCGAATTTCAACTCGTTATATCATATTCAACCATAGTTACCTAAATAATAGAATTGTTGCAGTTAAATATGTTTCTTTTGCCTCATTTAACAGAAATACCCTGAGCTCCGCATTGTAACATGAGAGCTGAATTCCTATTCTCTAACATTATTTGGCGCAGTCAGCCCGTATTAATACACATGAGTGACAAAACAAACGATTTTTTGTACTGCCCTTTTACTTATTGTGTGATCTTGGCAAATTTCTTTGAAATGGAACTGTTTTGTAATTTAATGATTCACCATAACGAGAATTAATACTCTAAAACGCATAGCAAAGCGGACTTTTTTATTTTTTGCCACTCATGCATTCATCAAGGTGTAATTCGTCTGAACGCCGACTCAGCTCTCCTGTAGGTTTTTTTTTTTAAGTATATAAAATAAAATAAAATAAAATAAAAATAATAGTATATTATTATTTTTCACAAGTATGGGGGTGAAAAATTAAAAAATTATTAAATAGACACAGTAGGCTCCACAAAGCAGGAAATTGTTACAGTCAAGAATTTTCAAAGGTATTTGTAAGGTGAACAAACAAGTTGTTCTAGGTTATAAAACAGAGAGAAAGAGTGCTGCAGGCCCCACTGAGTGGGACCTTTAATGCGATATATTTTTTCAAGGATCACAAAACAGCTGGTTACCAAAATCAGTTAATAGTAATTAATTAATAATATAATAAGTAATTGCATCATAAATGCCATGATGCGCTTCAAATGCAAAATGATTAAAAAATATATACATAATTAAATAGAAAATTATTATGATTATAAATGACGATCTTATTAAAGTATATGCTCTTATTTTTGCAGCAAACACTTGAACAATGGAATAAAGTATTTTTTATAACAATTGCTGTAGTCTTGTCATCAGGTATCATATTTGCAGTTTTTGGTTCTGCAGAAGTTCAACCATGGAACTATGATGAAAGTGATGTTACAAAGAATACTGATTATGAAAAGCATACACAGGTCGATAAGACGATAGAAATGAGTAAGACAGATGAAATGTATGATGAAAAAAAGACTAAGGATGAAAAAGTGACACGATTTTGAAAATCTGTAAATTTTCGGGCAGAGGAAATGTAACATTTTAAGTTATTGTATGTATGATACGTATGTGTTATTGAGATTATCAATAAATGTTTTTATTCTTGTAAAACAAAAATTTAATCAGTTTAATTTCAAACACTTCTTTATTAGACATTTTGGTAAAGATTTTAAATATTTCGTTGAAATACATTTTTCATCAAATAGAATTACACTGTACTATACAATGTGTTAGGGAAAAGCACTTTAAAATTCTCAAAAATTTATTTTATTTATTTTATTTTTTATAGAAACAGTAGCATGGTCGGCATTATTTCTTTTATGTGATTTGTCAGAGTCCATAGTTTTTAAAACTTATTTTTCTGATTTATTAGATTTTTTCCCCATTTTCCGTAATAACTCCAGAATATGAAATTCCTCTGAATTAAAAATTAGAAGTAGCAAAGAAACACCGTTTTTAGGTCAGGAGGAGGCGGCGTGGCGTCGCAAAGTAGTCTGGATGCTACACCGTGCCTTCAGAGCCCCAGACTGTCTGGCGGCGTGCATCCTCCTCTGACCTTGACACGCGTCTCCTGCAAGATAATAGGGTGATTTTAAGAGTTTATTATAAAAGATGATGATATTGTTTTAAAACAAAATATATTTTTACTTGGATTTATTATGAAAAAGAATGTGGATGACTTAATTTAATGAGAGTGTAAAGATAAAGATTCATTAATTAAAAAATATTAATTAAAAATAACTATGTTTTATGAAAAAGAATACCAGTTAAATACTTAAATAGAAAAGTGACTAAGAAACATTCGTTGAAAGTGACATGTTTTTATTTAGATTCATTTTCTGTTACAGTTGTTGGATAATTAAAAAAGAATATTCGTTAATTACTTAATTTAAAAAGGGATGTGTGCGAGTATATGTAAGTTTTTTTCTTTCTTTCTTTCTTTCTTTTTTTTTTTTTTTTTTTTTTTTTTCCTACTATAAGTTTTAAAGGGGCTCTCTACTTATCGTCCCCGAAAGCCAAAGCCAAAGTTATACTATGTATATTTTTAAATTCCATTTTCACATTCTGAAAATTCACAACTAATTAACAATTTATCACCTTCTAAAAATTGATTTTTAAAAATTTTAATATTTTATTTTCAGGTTCTAAAATGCAAATTTTCACAATGTGAAAGTTTGCATTTTTAAACTTAAAAATGAAATTTTAAAAATTAAGAAGATCAATTTTTAGAAAGCGATAAATTGTTTAACGGTTGTGAATTTTCAGAATGTGAAAACGGAATTTAAAAATATACATTCAGTAATGAGTTATAACGGGGCAAAATTCTCCATAGAATAACATTGGCTGCGAGACGATAAGTAGAGAGTCCCCTTAACAAAACTTTAAAATCTGTGCAAACACATTTTTGTCTTTGGAACTCTTATAAAGAATTCTTTTTTTTTTAATCTGCGGAACTCTTAAAAGAATTCTTTTTTTTCTTCTTTGAAATTCCTGAAAAGGAATTTAGTATTATTATTATTATTATTATTTTTAATCTTTAATGTATACACATCTTTTAAAAAAGAAATATACCCACCTTCAGTACGGAACTGGATTTGAACCAGGTTTCTTTTGTTTGGATTCGAACCAGGTGTCTTTTATCTTGAATTTTAGATCACCGGTGTAGTCATATAAAATTTATTATTTTAGATGGCGTCCCACTATGTATCCGCTGCATTTCTAGAAAAATGCGACACCCCATTTTTTTTTTTTTTCTTCCCCTTGCTGGTCTTCCATCATTTAGATCTTCAAATTTTCAAATCGTCATCTTCTATCCCCATTTTTGTCTTCTTTTCATTTTTTCAATTTTCATTTTATTTTATTTTGCATTTTTTCTCATTTTTTCTAATTAATTTGGTAATGGCTATAAGCGGAGGCCTCCATCGTCAAGAATATATCTTTTATCATTGAATGGTGTTAAAGATGTTTTACTTTGTTTTATTGTACAAAGTCTATGGCTTTCTTGCCCAATTTTAGTTTGTTCAGATAGGTTATAAGTCAAGTTTTTTAATCAGTTCACATAGTCCTCATGTCTTATTTTCTTTTTCACTGTTGTGGAGAAAATACCCTCTGCAGTTTTCTTTTCCCCATCTTGGGATTTTATACTGTACATTTTGGCTTTTAACCCTACAAGGCTCAAATTTTTTTTAGTGCGCGACAAAAATATATAGGTTGTAATTAGTGATCAGAAGACAGGGAGAACTTATAAAAATAAAACCATATTTTACGGAAAAATAAACTTTTTAGCTCAACGTACCGTATGTGGAACATACATAAAAATATCATTTACTAATACGTTTACTATTGTAATAATAATAATAATAATAATAATAATAATAAACCTTACCTCTGCAAAATATACGTTTCGTTATAACACACAGTATTTTTTTTTTTTTTCGAGTCAAAACTGTTCAATAACTATTCTTTTTTTTATTTTTGAATTCAGACAAACGACTAACGTGTCACTTTCATTCAAATTTTACACTAAGTGCACGATAACAAAATCACGGACGACATCTTTAGGTAAAGATTCGTATTACTACATTGCTAAATGCCAGTAGCTTCTATCAAGATGTCAAGAGATGTCGCTACTAATAGTTTTATAGCTATTGGGACGATTAAAGTCGGTGTTCCACATATGGAACTGGGTGCCTTGTAGGGTTAAGCACCCACATTCATAAATGAACTGTCCGTTTAATTCGTCTTTAAATTTTCCTAAGCTTTCTTGTTATGTTAAGAATGGAGTGCGTTGTCTATGGGGTAATCTGATGTGTCGAAAATATCTCGATGTTACTGCATGTCTTGGTAGATGTCTGGTGAGGCGATATGCACTGTTAAAAATTTCTGTAAATTTAATGTAAATATTTATCCAGAGTCTCTGTATTTTTACATAATTTTATTATTTAATTAAAATTAAAAATGACTATTTCTACTTTTAAAAAAGCATTATATGTCCAAAATATAGTCTCAACAATAATTAATTAAATTGATATTAGTTATTAAAATGAATGTATAAAAAAGGTTTTTTAATATCGCCGTTTATTTTTCTCTGTAATTTTACGTAATACTTAAGATAATAGATTACACAGAGTTTTCTGTTGAAATTTTTAACTGTGTGGTAGGTGAGTGAGTCTGTATCCGGGAATAGAAGTTTAGCTTGATAAGTTGTTTTTATGAAATCATAGCGTGGAATCTGTACATTAAAAGTTTAGAAAGCTCTAAGATAGTAAATCCGATATAAACAGGACCGTTCATTGAGATAGATTTTTTTTACCTGCTCCACTGCCGCTAAATTTTTATCAAAAATTTTAAAATTTGTATGCAAAGGAGAGGCGACAATCTTCTCTGCTCTTACAGGAGAGTTCGTAACTTCTATGGATCTTCGTCTTCTGAGACTTTCAATTGTTTTCCCAAACGTAGCATTATTTAGTAGTTAAAAAAATATTTTCTCAAAGGTGGACTTTCTTTTTTCATGTTGAAAGAAATGTAAGGTTTCAGCAAAGGAGCTTGTCTGAATTTCAATATTTTATGAATCGTTGTGAGGATCTTGTTGTAGATAATATTGTAAGTTTCTGTAATGTGTGGCATAACTTTTCTTTTTGTGTAGATTATGTGTTAGTTTCTTGGATGGATAAACTTTACGTTCTTGCAGCGCATGTTTAGTGTAAGGTGGTAGCATGTTTTCTTTGATGTGGAGTGATTGTAGTGCCTGTGGATATTCATTATCTTTATCATGAAGGTGTCCAAGTCTACCTCCAAGATGAATCCTTCAGCTGCGTCGGCTTGCAATCCAAAAAATGTTTCTGAATTAAAAGTTCTGTGGGTATGTCCACTCAAACCCTCCAGAAGGAAGGGGTTCAGCAGCCGTCCAGCCATATAAATTACACTGCTCGGCATGAAAATTGCCTCTGACACCATTTCAGCATATTCTTATGTAAAATGACCTCCTGAATCCGAATAGGACACCCATTTTGTCCTATCACCCACCGTTTTTAGGAATGTCCCCCTAGTTTTATCATTTTTCGGTAATTTTATGGTTATAAATTTGATTTTTAGGAAGGGGGAGGATTATTTGAACCGTTAAATATCTTCTGAGGGGCTACAGAGTTGAAAAATTCTAAAACTTGGAGATTTGCGACAAGGGAAAAATTTTGGAGGGATTTGCCACTGAAATTATGCATTACATCTTATATTTTTTTAATCTGTTATTAATGTTATTTTTTAAACTTTATATATATTTTTTGTTTTTGGGTGTTAGAGGAATTATTTTCCATTCTTCAAACCAAATTCATAGTCATAAAATTATCGAACAGGGAAAGAAATTAAGGGAGGGGGTGGTGTATCTAGAAAACGATGGGTAACTGGGCAAAATGGAAGCCATATTCGGATTCAGGAGATCATTTTACATAAGAATAAACAAGAATGGTATCAGATCTCGATTTTTTTTTTTTTTTCTTTTCAAGAGCAGTATTATTGCCTCAGTACATGATATACTAGTACGGGGCAGATGGGTCATACTCTGCTGTTCCCGGAATTTTTGATTTGGCATTGCGTTGAGTAATCATCGAAACACCTCCTCTCACACCCTGCTCGAAGAATAGCAGCATGTTGATATCAGTTAAGAGTTTGAGGTCTATTCCTGTCATTTTTAAACATGTCTGACACGAAAGACCGGGTGCTGTGAAGCAGTGCATTGGATTCAATTCACAATATTTCATAAATTATCACTAAAAGAGAACTTTGTTAAAACACGCGTCATTGATATTTAGAATAAAATCACTTTTAAATCACTTTTACTAAAATTATATTTTATTTAAAAACATTTTAAAACTGTATACATTCAAAGTTTTTCGCTTTGAAAACCAAAGTATACAGTAATACATATGTTTCTAATAAGCAGTTTTTAACACGTTGAGCGCCATGTCAGCCATTCTAGATTCTAGACATTTTGTCATATATCTCTAAGTACTGAAGGAATCATCTTGAAACTTTAGGAGTGTGCAGAACATTTTATACTTCAAACATTTCAGTGAAAGTTTTACCCCGAAAGTAAAAGTAGTACCAATAA